>DWAJ01002846.1:0-16247 GCA_018238005.1 Eurema mandarina
TGTACGAGTAAATTAATGATGACAATATTGGTAACTTCCTTCGATGTGGATTAGTTACATCGGAATGAATCTTATGTGAGTTATTGCCTGATATCCTTTGGATAATTAATACATCCATACTAATATTATAAATTTGAGTGTGTTTGTTTGTTTGTTTGTTTGTTATTCCTTCACGCCGTAGCTAAGCACGCGACCTGATTTTTGGCATACAGTTAGTTGAAAAGATGGAGAGTAACATAGGCTACTTTTTAACTGGAAAAAAGGGTTGACAGAGGGGGAAGGGAGGGGTCAAAGTTCATATGAAAGTCCGCGCAGACAGAGTCGCGGGCAGCAGCTATTATATATGGGAATATATATCTATATGAATCCTGTACTTCAGCCCAATTCATTCAGAAGTATTTGCGTGACGGTGGACAAACATACTGACGCTTCTATAATATTACAAGTAAACGTTTCTATTTCACTTTAATGGCAGTATTCAGAAATATAAAGATCGAACGAGTGAAAAAGCGCTCTATTGACTGTGAATGTTGTTATATAAGCAGTTGGCAAAGCAAAGATAATAATCTTATTATCATTAGAACATAGTAACAGCCTTCTTAATAAATTGTATTCACTTTAATTAACATATTACGAAACTACACTTTATTTATCGTTACCATGGCAACATGAAATATATGGACAGTGAAATTGATACGATATAAATGGACAATAGTTTTTTAAATGTCACAGTAACTGTTGTTATTTTGTCGAGTTGTACAGAAGGCCCTTAAGACGATAGATGTGTTGCAGTTAACTAGCTTAATTAGACATTCTATCAAGAAACTAGCCAGGGTTTTATTAAACACTGTCGTTTAATTAACAGCCTGAATTTTTTGCTTTTTGATGAAACAGCAAATTCCCTTTTTTATTCATAAATAGAATAAGTGTATGACCAAGGGTCACCTGATTTTAACCGACGCTGCATTTTAAAATGTAGCTTTTTAACCAAGAAAGAAAGGACTTGGATAAATATCATATTGTAAGCTAATTAATAATTTTAATTAGTACCTTACTCTAACATCATCAACGATCGCGAGCGAGGACTTTGAATTCTTACGAAACATTACGTATCAGATTACTTTAAATTTGGCCAAGCCGGCAAGCCAGTGAGTTAGACTTTTGATAAAACGTCTAATTAAGTTAGTTAGCTACAACAGATGGACTTTGGACACCGCTAAAGTATTGAATATAAATTGCGATAGAATTAATGTTCCCGGCAGGTGCGATGTAAGGCGTTGCAAATGAAACTTATTTCTTTGATATGTCATTAGTTTTTACGGTAGCTTTGTGTCAATTAGATACATTTTATAATGCTATCAATAAAATTGATTATAATGCGTATTTTTATTTTCTTTTTGTAAGAGCCCGCGCACGGCTGTCTTTTGTTAGTGCAACTGTTTTGTCACTCGAATGAAGTATGAAAATATTTATAGCGTACAAAAGGAGGTTACCGAGTCATTAAACGTGCGCGTTTTTCCATACATATTAGATATTTGGACTTAATCGTAGTGAAGAAACATTTATGAGTGACAAAGATTGCATGTATGGGCTATTTTTAAGGGCAAACGAACTGGCTCGTTACGTGATGGTAAGTGGGGAACGCTCATGATCACTCGCTTTGTCGTGAGTGTGTGGCCGGCCTATTAGGAACAGGTACGCTTTCTAGAAGAATCCCGAGTGTGTTCTTATGTATTCACTGTTACAAAGGTACTTCAAATATATCGTAATTTAATTAAGCTACATATAGTAAGTAAATTTTTGGAAGACAGTATGGTCCATAAGTTAAAGCATAAATTTGGGTTAAGGAAGCGATAGGTTAGAATAAACTCCGTTCAAACAGAGCATAGTATAAAATGCGAACACGAACAATTTCTGTTAACATAATGCGGGCCATAAACAAACAAATACAAGCCATTACAAGATTGGAAACTAAAATAATGTCTTCGCCGTACATTACTTATCACTACCTAACAATGTCGTGCCAAAATCGCGTGTGTTACGAATCATGCCGGCTGAGCCTGATTAGTTACTGGCGCTAGTATTTTTAGCTTTCATATTTTCAATATTAAGTAAGGATAAGGATTAATGAATCCCAATTGTATGACGTAACACTAGACAACATGTGTCACATATGTAATTCTTGGTGTTAGTAGTTTAGTCCTGTAATGACACTTGTGATATACTGGCGCAAGTAACTTTAAGTATATTTTAATGTAATCCAGTGTAGTATTAAAATCAGATACAATTAAGTACAAAAAATTAAATAAAATAATTTAATTATAATTAAATATTATGTTTCGGGCGTTAATTTCATATATAAATAAATATAATTGCTGTATATTATTTCGATTTAAAATGTTTACTTAAAAACAAATTTCATATACCTAGAGTAATTCAAAGCAAATATTAAACTTGGTTTAACTCAAAAAAGGTTATAAGACAACTTTGTAATAGCTATATTTAAAATGAAAATAAGTTATCAAGCCAGTAATGTAAAGGCAGCTTCAAGTGAAAATAAGAAAAGCCACCCAAGTTACGATGTTGGCTTGCGCGAGCAATATAGCTAAAATGGTATTTGTTAGTGATTTTAATGTATTAGTATCGGAATGCTAGCAATTTGCGATACATTTTACAGTCATTCGCATTTACAGGGGCATAAAGGTATGGGAGGCTTTATTGACGTCAATAGTAAGGTTCTATATAGTTTCAAGTTCAGAAAAAACCTTTAAGAAAGAAAAAAATAAAAATAATAGGTACAATCGAGAACAAAACTACACAAACATGTTCTAAGTTAATTTTTTTTATATATAATAGGGGGCAAACGAGCAAGCGCGTCACCTGATGTTAAGTGATCAGCGCCGCCTATGAGCACTCGCGTTGTCACGAGTGTGTTGCCACTTGCCGGCCTTTTAAGTGTAATCTTATTAAACTAAAACTAAAATTATTATTAAATAGTATTAAACAAAATCGCTTTCTACTTTCTGTTCTGCATCACTCTATTCAAAAAAAGCACATCAAAAATTGGTACGTAGTTTTAAAGACTAAACTATACATAGGGACAGACATAAGAAAGCGACTTTTTTATATTATATAAATAATGATTATGATACGACATACATCATCATAAAACTTCTAGACTTATATACTACTATTTATATACTTATATACTTATACAATAATAGACGTACTACACTGTATAGATTATAAACACAAGAGTCACCCAGCACCTGCCTCAAAACCGAAAGCTGAATTAAATACACTTATATGTCTTAATACCATATTAATACCTGTAATTAAAATAGCTAAGGCCTTACGGTAGCCATTTCTTAATTTATAACATCAATTAATGCGTAATAGACTGGTTTAAAACATCATTAAGTTTGTTAAACGATACTGTTACATCCATACGATCGGTTATTGATAATCTTTGAGTAATTAAAAATAGTTTTTATTGGATATTAATAGTACAGAAGCCGCTGTAAATAATTTCTATTATACCATCTATAATAAATACGTTAAAATTCTAAAGCTACTCATAAAATACAATTAAATATTTATTATCTAGTTTTACAATCGAATAAGGTACAAAAAAACAAAGATATAGACTAGAAGCTGACCCGTGCCCACTTCGTTCAGCATAATGTTAATTATCCTTTTCGGTTTTTTATATAGCCTATGACACTTAGCAATTATGTGGCTTTCTATAGGTGAAAGAATTTTTAAAATCGATTCAGTAGATCCCGAGATTGCCCCTTACAATTTAACAAACACACAAACTTTACTTCTTTATAATATTAGTATAGATAAATACTTCTTTTGTAAATGGTGGCCTTACGGCTTAAGCCATATCTTCCTTGCAACCATACTTATATCCTACCTATACGTAAAATAAGAATTAAACAAATCTTTAATATTCGTATAGATTACTCATTCCTAGTTTCAAACTAAACTTATCCAACTAAAGAAACAGATATAATACTAACCTATTAAGAATATCTTTACTTCCTTTAACTACAAGTTAAGAGTTTTAAGTTAAACTCGTCCCCAAAAGCTACCTTAAACTTATTCTTCTAACACACTTTCACTACACACTACCAAAAAACGAACAATGCTATGCGCCACCTGAGTATCTTGTAAAGAATCGTTTTTTGCTTAACCCTTTCCACTGCAGGATGTTTTTGGGGTCGCATAGACACCTGCGTAGAAAGTGAATCACGATCTATGGGAAGATTTTAAAACGATTACACGTTCGGTTGAGGTAAACGCCCTTTGGTTTTTTAAGTATTGTTCGATTGTAGTAGTGTTTGCTTTGTCAATATGTTTGTCCAACGCCTTTTATTTCGTAAGACGATTCAATGAGATGTATGTATATTGTTTTATATCTGGCAACATCATTCTCATTCCAAATTCAAAAATATGTTATCAATTTTGACAGTTAACAACATTTTCAAAGTCACAAGATGTGAAACGAAGGCAAAACTTAAACATTATAGGTAGGTTTAGTAAAACCTACACACATATTACCTCTTTGAATGCGCATTCATTTTTAAAAGTCATTAAGAGGTCAATAAATGCAACAAAGTAATAATTAACGCTGAGTCAAACAAATCGATCGTTCTCATCGCAATAAGAAATATTCACATGCATATTAAATAGACTGTAGTCAAACCCCTGACTTAGTAACAATAATGGGAATACATTTTTTACACGGGCCATTGTGATCGACGCCGGAGCACCTGAGTATATTACAATGCGATTGTGATTTCGTGACTACATGATTTATATTTGCATACGGGTTGTATGAGTTCGTTAGCTCCTCGAAGGGTAAGAATTAAGCGTTAATGAAATATTTTTGTACGGGTCTTTTCGACCGCCTTGTGTATTCACAGGGTTGATTGATTGGAGTAATTTAATATGGTAATGGTAACCTAGAAAACGATAATATAAATTTATTAAAGTATAAATGCCTAGACGTCAACCATAGGTGAAGTAAGTTAAAAAATATTAATTATCTATGATATTATAAAGTAAATATTTCAAATTTATAGTCATTATTCTTCGTAAAGGACAAGGAAAAATAAGAACCTTTCGTTTTGGATCTGTTTGTCAACATGCTATTCATTTTAACGAAAGGTTTGTTTTTTTTACAAAAAAGCTAAATAAATGAAAATTATAATAGGTATATCTTTCCGATATTTATACTGTATCCGCTATTTCTACAGCTCAAAACTCAAATCCGATTCAAATTATATTTTTTACATTTTCAAATATGATGCTTTTAAATAATAATATACTAGAAAAAATAAATCTTTAAATTCAGTCGAACCGTAGTTAAGTTCGTAGTTCATATGATCACTCAACTTGACGAACTCACCGCCTTTAGAACTGTTGTACAAATACTATATTTTATTGAAATATTTTACTACTACTAACTATTAACAACAAAATACAGCAGCTTACTAACGATGTTTACACAACCAAATTAAAAAGCAGTGTAGTTACTCTATTCTAAACCATCTTTGCCTACCTTTCGCATTTAACTATGAATAGCTATAATACAGCTAAATTTAAAAACACCGCGTTAACGCCATGCTGATCTAGCTGTACCTACCTTCCGTAATCAGCCGCACTAAACCCTAAACCGTCCAGGTGAATGGTCCCAAATACCTCATTGTGTTGCAAAACGTAACTCAATATGCAAATATAGTTTTGGGATGCAAATGAGATTCTTTGTCAGCCTCACAGCGAAGGGGTTGATCTCTGTAGCCGATCAATACGGCTTTTGATTTTTCGAGTGATTTATTAACTAACATACTTACTTTGTAAATCGATTTGTGTTCGTTTGTAACATTAGGTTTGGATGAAGTTAGAGGTAGATTAATCACATATTTCTTATATCATGTAATATGTTCTATAGGTAGTTTTAAATTCCATAAATCAACTACTGCACCAAATTAATTAACTTTGCTTCTATAGTATCTTCGCCCAACATGAATAAAAGAGTAACTATTGAAAATGTGTTTTATGTGATTAAAAGCATACTTTCCATACCGCAGTCCCGAGAAACTGTCTTTATTAGCGTGTAACTTGATTACATTTATATTTAAAGTTATGAAATATGTTTATTCTTGCCTTCTTTTTGTACTTTCTAAAAACTTTTAGACAGGTAGTTTCAAACACACGATGCTCAAATGAAAAATATACCTAGATTTTTAATTACAACATATGAATATGTAGGAACATTTACATGATTTATATTGACAAATAAATACGTATTGAGTAAAAACCGCTCGGCAAAACTATTGAAACAAGTCGTCACGCGATTCGTCAAAAATCTAATTTTCTGCTCGGCCGCCCCCGCGGTACAACTGGCCAAACCCACATCCTTTACGGGTTAACGCTAGGGTCCGAAGTTATTATTACTACAAGCTATTAAACCGTTAGATCGATATTACTTCGAACAAATTCATAGGTAATAGATCGCTCGGTGTAACTTCGCAGGCTTCGAGGATAAAATTCGAAGTCAAAGTCAAAGTCAATCGTATTTTCGTATATTTAATCAACTAAGCAACATATAGTAACAAAATTCGTGAACTTTTATGTAATAAAGAATTCAAGTTTATTGAAAATAGACTTATAGAAAATAAATTTATATAGGTAGAATGTTATAAAATAAATTTATATAGGTAGAATGTTATAGTCTCAATCGAATTTCATTGCTTTATTTAATAATTTGTTATAACCTTATAAATTATATAATTATTTATTTTATTACGTTTATCATCATATTATATGTACAGAGTCTTTTTTGTATTACAATTTATTCTTCTCGATACACTCCTTTGCCTGCCCAGTAAGACTTAGTTGCTTGGCAGAAATCACTTCCTAATGATAAGGCTGCCATTTACATAAACATTCTTCTTGTAACGTATTTGGTGTTTTGGTTTTTATTACAAAAAATCAATAAATATAGTTTTTATTTTACTTGAAGTTTAAGTGGCCATGTTGTCTACATGTCTATGGTATGATTAAGTATAATTACCATAAACAAAATGACAGTATCTGTATTGTTTGAGCGAAGTAACAGAATAACAATCATTAATTATTATGCATACTGCCTACATATTAAGATGGAAGCTATAATAATTCAAGACCGACATCGAAGAGGCGGGCAAAATATTCAATTATTATATTTAACAAAGTATTGTCTTACGGCTTTTATTTTTAAATATTTACTAGCTGCTGCCCGCGACTTTGTCCACGATATCTTTCATATAAACTTTTTCCTAGTGTAGTCTATGTACTTAATAATATAGTCTATGTATTAAATAACTCAAGGCAAATAATTTTAAATAAAAATTACAAGATCAACAATGATATACAATACGTCAAATTTTGTAAATAATCGTGTTAATAAATCCCTGCTTCTTATACGATAATTATTTTAATAACAAATTAATTCTTAACAAATTTAAAACAAGCAGCTAATTTAAATTTACAATTACAATAAGACTGTCACTTAAACTCCTAAACTAAAAAAATATAATTTAATTCGTTTTAAAAATATTTTTAAATATCCATATCTCATTGATGGATGACACTATCATGTTTCTAGATACGATATAATATTAAAACAAAGACATCGGACGTCTTAATTATAATAATATTATACATTACAAAACTGGCAGCTACCGGTTTTATGGGTTAGGATCGTACAGTCGACAACGAAAATATATTCAACTTTACAAAACTTCTCAATACTAAAATTCATAGGCTTACTGTGTTTTTTCAATTTTGCAATATTTATAATTATATTGACCTCAAGACGCGACACTTATTTAAATGATAAGATGATTTGTAAATTTAAAGTTATAACTTATTTTAAGTTACCTATATTCTACTGAACTCATAGAATCAACAGCTTCGTTTAAATATCAAAGGTTTTGTAAAGTGTTTATAACTTAATAATTACTTTTGAACAATTTAAAGATTGATTTTAAAAACAACTATTTTCATCAAAATTTGTTTATGGTAAAAAAAAATATCCTTCATACTATATTCGCAAGTAAATACTAAAAAGAACAAAACATTTATTTATATCTACTTAAAAATGAAACATTCACAAAATTATTTTCACTACTAACATTATCATACCATATGACCACGTTTTTTAATTTAAAAAAATCGCTATTTCAAAAAAATATCACAACATACGCTCACTGAAACTATAATTAACAAAACGTTCACAAACGAAATAACAAACCAATTTTAAAAACAAGTGACGCCTAATACAAAATTTCCACTGCGAAAAAAATGGTATCACCACGAACTTTTTTAATCGACGGAATTAGAGACAATTATGTGAAGGAAAAAACGCTGGCAACCCCATAATTTAAACTTATAAAATAAACGTATGACCCCACCATAGGGCGACGCCCATCGGTTTTTTGTTAGGGGCCAACCCCTAATAGTTACAGCTGACGATTTCTTATAAGCATATTTAATCGATTTTTTTAGGCTTCGAAACATCGATTCTCGTGTGGAATTCTTATTAGATTTTTTGACAAAATATCGATTACAGTTTTTAGGGAATAGTTTTAATTTAGTTAAGTATAAAATGTATAACATTAAGGTCCCTTTTAAAGAAAATGACTAAAATCTTTTTATTGTATACAAACATTCACCTTTATTACTGTACACATTTATAAAATATGTAATCAAGCCAAAAAAACTGCATTTATTTGAATAGGATAATTTAATTTAATACGACTTTTACTATTAAAGATCAACATTATTCAATATTATATTATTTATGTAAAAAACACTTAAATAAAGAATAGCCCTTAAAGAAAAACATTCTTTGTTGCAGGTTTTGGATTGTCAGCGCCCTCTAGTGGCAGTTTGGTAAGTAAACGCGAAACTGTAAAACTCGCCTTGAACACGGAATTGAAAAGAGCGCCATCTATGAGCCATTCGGGACTTTTCCTCTTCGAAGAAAGTTAGAATTAGATACAATTTTTTCAGATTATATATCAATTACATTCTAAAATACCGTTAACTTACAATTAATGAACATATTGTCTATGACTAAAAATAGATAAAAAATATATATTCATATAAATTAATTCTTGTTATAATATTTAGATAAATAATTAATTATTGTATTTAACTTTAACTTGATACCTATGTGATATTGGTTTTATTTGTAATCCACATTCTACAGACTCACTATACCGCAAACGAACTATCAATAAAACTATTTTTACACACAAAATAGGAGCACTTCTATAAAAAATGTTGCCACATGCAACGACAGTATCAGCATCAATACAATTTAAATTTTAACGAAGCTGTAAACAAAATAATTGGCCATTAAACTACTGAAGACAAATTAATCGAAAGAAACCCGCTCGTTAACATCTAACATCGGACAGAGTTATCAGATGTGAAATAATTTACTATTACAGAAACATTTCAACAATTTTATTCATTAGTTAATTTTAGTATTGATTCAAACAGGAGTATTTAATAAGACCTGTTGAGTATAAAGTTTATAAAAGCTTAGTTTAAATGAAGAGTTATTTTTCCATCTCCAAAGAGTAGAAAGTGACTTGAGAAGGAATGGGAGTAACCTTCTTCTGAATCAACGGGAGGATCCTCGATTCCAACAACTGTCTACACCCCTAGTTTATAGTCATAAAGTTGTAGATATATAATATAACTAGCTGTGTTCCACGTTTCCCGGGACAATATCGGGATCTAAGCTATCCTTACTTTTAAGTTGGGTCAAACGGTGTGCAAATTTAATTTAAAATCGGTTCATTAGATTAGGAGTCAAACAACGTGACACGTAATTTATATATATGTATGTTTATATTATTCAGATAAGCGTGATTTAAAACTCAGATCATTAGTATTAGTCGGTACATCTGTCTCAAACTGTACCTCATTTTTTATTATATTAAATTTTTAATAAGTTACTTAAAAATTTAAAAAGACTGTCTCTTTACCGTTAATCAATTTATCAAATAATATAGCTACTTCTTATTGAATAGTAATATAATTCTTTTCTAACCACAATATGCATAATAATAGCAAAATACAGTGTCCATCATTTTAGTAACATATTGTGGGAGACTGCTTCCTAAACTAGGCTTTTGGCCTGTATTTCAGAACACCAGGTAATATTTAAGCTGATGTACCGTCAACATATCCCTGGACCCTGACATTATTAGCCAAGAAAGTAACCTTTTAGAAAAACCACTTCTTTATTAACTTTATTAATCAAGCTAAATGCTCCGACAACGTTGCATCATTCTTAATTGGACTGTTTAATTGTATATTGACATCGCGTGTACAAAACAAGCCATTGACGATGATAAATCTTAAACATTGCAGTTCAATTACTGGGGCTTGAATAAACATTTGTAATGCCGCAAAAAATATTATCAGCAATTACGTATTGCTTTCATGGCGTTTTTGTTCTTAATTAAGAGCTAACTAAGAGCTATTTAAAAGCAACTAATAAAAATACACAAGATATTTAATTGTACTTACATCACGATAGGTTATCTGTTTGATAATAATATCAAAAAAATGTCTATAGTAAACTTACTTAAGTTCTCACGTGTCTTAACGTCGAAGATATATGATTATATTTTATTATTTTCAAGAAGTTATATAATTATATTTTAAATAAAATTAGGTTTTCACTAACCGTTCTTAACTTCATAATTACTTACGTATCCTATGCAATACCGGCTAAAAAGTATTCTTTTATCAATACTAGAACTTATTTACATATATTTAAATCTTAGTTAAGCTTAAATCGATTTTCTATAATCTAATCGAAAATACGATTTATGTATCGATTATCAAATCTTGTATCCATCTATTCGATTTAAAATCAATCGATTTCACTTCTTCGATCTCTTACAACGTAGTAGCGCAATATATACAGTTAATAGTAAAAGAAATCAACTTTATACGCCATCGAGAACTGCAGTTTTTCAAGCAATAAATATTAATATATTAATTCTCAACAATGTTGCGTTACGTCGTACCTCGGCACGTGTATACAGAAACATGCGACAAATTAATGAGGAAAACGTTTGTTTAACGCTAATGTTTTGTGCGTGTAACAGTTTTAAGTGACCTTGCTAAAGGGAGTGCTGTTTGTTTTCTAAATTTAGTAGCAACAGCTCGTGATAGCGGTAACTAGTCGTGCCCCGCAGTTTAGGTCGTGTAATTACTCAATTCCCGGGGTAATACCGGGATATAAAATATCACGTGTCTTGATCCAGGGTCTATCTACCTCCATGCGAAATATCAGTTAAATCCATTAAGTAGTTTTTGCGTTAAAGAGTAACAAACATGCGAAAATACTCACAAACTCTCACAGTTATTTTAATACTAGCTGATCCGTGCTCACTTCGTTGTGCAAAATATTAATAATCCTTTTTTCGAGTTTTAGCTTTTTTATATAACCTATGACACTCGGCAATAATTCCTTTTGACTTCCTCGATACAGGCTGAGCCTAGTGAGGAAGTCAACGATGTTTCGCCTCTGATAAATTCCCTCAGCATTACAAATTTTTAATGTCAATGTTTATTTTAGATTAAGAGAGAATTATTTTTGTATTGCTGCAAATAAACGTTTTTTCATATTTTTTTCATAATTCTATTGGTGAAAGAATTTTTAAAATCGGTTCCGTAGATCCCGAGATTACCCCTTACAATTTAACAAACACAAAACTTTACTTCTTTATAATATTAGTATAGATTATTAGGATAAACTACATCTACCCTTTTTGCTTAAGAACCATCATCGTACTTTCAGGAATATTTGAATTAAATAAATACGTAAATCGGTTCAATTGTTAACCAACACATTTTGCGATTAATTTTTATATGATAGTGAAAAAGTGCCAGTTTATGTTTACCATTGATTTAATATAGAAAAGATAAGTATCTTTTTAACAGTCGGTAAATACTCGCTAATCGCATTCAATATGACACGTGTTACAAATTATCTACAATCTAGATATAGTCTGCAGTCGGACAATTTTATAAATATATTCATGTATCTTATAAAATTATGAATAACACATTTTTATGTCAAACATTTGACTTAATTTTTTTATTTGTATAAAGAAGGAAATATAATTTTTTAAGTTCATTACCTATACACGTACAGAGTACACAGAATAATTTAAATCTAAAGAAACAAATATATTATACAATATTAGTCGACTGTACTAGGTTCGTATAGCCTTACTAGTTGTTACCCGCGGCTCTGTCCGCGTGGACTAACTTTGATAACAAAAACATTTCTTTATTTTTAAGATATATTCTGCTATTCGGGGAAGATACAACGAACCAAAATCGATAAAATATTTCTCTATTTATAATGTTGTACTAAACCCTATTTTTTTTTATATTTATAGATTTCACGAAATTAGAATTTTTCGCGTCTTTTTAAAGTTCTACTTAAATAGGGTTTCATTGAATCTACTTTATTATTTAGTACAAAACAACTTCATATGTGTGTTTAAATTTATAAAACTTCGTTTTTAATCACATAGAGTTATTTAATATAAATCAATACACACGAATAATACGAATTAATATTCAATTATAACAAAAGTAGTATCGTTCGTTTCTCTTTAACACATAAACCACTAAATCGATTTAGCTGATGTTTATCTTACTAGAAGATTATCCTCGTAATAATACTTACATAGGAATTTCAATCCCGGAGGAATTTAAAACCACGTTAAACTTCAAACATAATAATAAGCAAATAAATTCTCAAATTATGATCGTTTAATTACAATAAGTCTATAAGTAATCGTTGGAATGGGCCTGTGTAAATTATATACATAGTTGTCTGCGATCAATTTGTAAGTTGGCGGTTTTAGATAACAATCAATTCGGACTTCATTCCAATTGTCTCGCTTAAGAAAGCTTACATTCCTGTTAAGGCTTCGTCTAACGTGGACTTGAAATTTGTTCGACAACTAGATACTAGTTTGAGATGGCAAATTCTTTTTAGTAACGACAAAAGGTGCATTTATTTATACAATATCCTTTATTATATTCCAATTATTGTATAGGTACACAATGTGAAGCTAGCTTTAAGTTTTATTTAGTCATTTAAAAATGATTACTATACTATTAAAAAACAATAGTTACTACTGTCTTTGCTGACAGCTCAATCCAGAGCCATGAAGTTCCTAGAGTCGATGAGTGGCGATGACCACTTTCCATTAGGTTGCTCGCCTTCTCGTTTGTCCCCTATTTTATATAAAAAAAATTGCAACCTCTAGCGTCAATTTGGCTTATCAATGTGCTGTCAATATAATATATAATTACTCAATAGAAGAATCATCCTATTTCGCGCAAAATAGATATAAAGTTAATCTCAATACCCCGTATACAACAGCCCTAAACAAATCACAAAATCACCTTGTTAGCCGTAACAAAGTGACGAATGTACCGGCCCTTGCGAAACGAACATAATTCAATACTCGACCACTGCTTATGGTATTTCTTGCAACAATGTCGCTAAACGCTGTAATTGCCTTCCTAGAAATTACCAGAAAATTTGGCAAAGGTAGATTATATTGGTGACAGTTGGTTTGATTAAGCTTTAATTAATACTTTAGTTAGGGTAATGCGTCTTTGGGTTTAGTCGGTTGTCGTGTGGGTTTCTTTTGAAACGGCGGGGTCTTTTTGGGCCCCGCTATTGTGTGTCTATTTGTTATTTTATTTTATTTTAATATTAGATAGGTAATTTATAACCTATTATAAGCAGCGGGTATGCCTAATAGCATTTCCCTCTATAAAAAAAATATGGGTTTAGTCGGTAGTGGCACCATTTTGTGCGAGACCGACATAGTGGGATAAACTATAAGGTGTGGTATAAAAGGGACATCAAATTCTTATGGTGTAAGTGTCAAAAGGACTCCAATAGGAATGTGTCTTCACTATACATTATAAGAAAGTAGTCTGTCCTCTGTCCCTATATCCTTAAGAATACTTAAACCGAATCTCCATTGGTTTTATTTTAAGATACAGTAATCTAAGAGGAAAGTAATTTAGCGAGCGAAGCCGGGGCAGCTCGCTAATCTATACTAATATTATAAAGAAGTAAAGTTTATGTGTTTGTTAAATTGTAAGGGGTAATCTCGGTATCTACTGAACCGATTTTATAAATTCTTTCACCAATAGAAAGCCACATTATTGCTGAGTGTCATAGGCTATAAAAAACAGAAAAGGATAATTAACATTATGCCCAACGAAGTGGGCACGGGTCAGCTAGTTTTGTTTAAAAAAGGATAACATATCTTCTATCATAGCAAATTAAAGTAAATCCACAAGTTCCGTTTACCCAGAAATATCTCATAGCAACCGTTATCACAATTAAAATTAATGATTTCCAGTAGCTATGTTAACAATTGCAACACCAATGTTTCGTATTGTACCGTTAATCGCGTATTAGCATTTTAAATAGCCACCTTATAAGGGTTTAGTTCGTATACAATTTCTAATTGGCCATTTTGTCGTGGCTTCTGTCTGTATGAAGTTACGGAGCGGAGTGTTTGTTATTTTAGTTTCACTATTTTTGTAACAGTAATTAATAGTAATGAAAGTAGAAATATTTAATTTATTATTAAACATAAAAGGTAGACCATTTTCTTCAATCTCATCTTCAAGTTCTAAATAAAGGTTCTCAAAAGTTAATTACTTTTGAGACGCCATAAAAAAAAAAATATTGCTTTTTTTAAAAGATACTTCAGTTTCACTCACATAGTACGACGGATGTTTGGTGCAGTGGTTATGAAACTGCCTTCTGCGCCGAAGTTTGTTGGGTTCGATCCCCAAACTGGAGTATCATATTTTTAAAATTTCCTTTTGTATAACTGGTGCCAGATACCAGTTATACAAAATGTTGCTATTTATTATTATTATTACAATAAGTATGTATATGTCTTTATCTGGTATCTAATTGCTATAACACAAGCTCTGATTAACGAAGGACTTGGTCACACTGTAAAAAAAGCAGTCTAGTATATTGTAATCAATAACCATTGACCTCTTTATTAAATTAAAAACATAATCCTGCCAAATTCAAGGACCATCTGAGCTACCAGTATTACTTTCGAGCAAGATTACTCTTAAAACCTGCCGGTTTACACTAGCACAATGGAATGACATTAATGCATTCCTCAACCGGTCGATACAGATATTGTTTAATCGCTATTATCTATTTGAATTATAATTGCTTTATAGTACACCTGTTTAAATTACGTGGGATTATTACGAGAACAATGCTTTATTGTTTGTATTGTAATTTTTTGTGAAAGTTGTCAGTTAATAAATATGTCAAAATGTTGCTCCTGTCAAATCGTATAATATAATTAATTATAATGACACCGATTTTAAGAGTATACGTACTATTGCCACTTACTTCAAATCTATACTAATATATAAAGCTGAAGAGTTTGTTTGTTTGTTTGTTTGAACGCGCTTATCTCGGGATCTACTGTTTCGATTTGAAAAATTATTTTTTTATTGAATAGACCATTTATCGACTAATAGGAGCGAAGATATAATGGAAAAACAAATCAACGGGGACGAAGTCGCGAGCAACAGCTAGTTAATTATAATCATATTATATACCTTCGAATTGAGGAATCTCCAAGTATTTAACAGTCTCTTAAGCATTAGGTTTAATTTCTTTGAGGATATCTTTTGATTTTTTTAAGGCAGATATTATGCGTTTCCTATTGAAGGGTTCACCTCCGTCAATAAACAATCAGTAATATTCTTACCGATATCAAAAATATATATCAAATTTTTTTACTACATACATTTAATGATAATATTATTAGGGATTTTTTATACGATGAAGTGAGAAGAGCTGGACGTACTCCTGATGTTAAGAGAAACGCCAGCCCATTACCAGTGCAGTGCTACCCGGCACTTTGATAAAGCTACTCCGGGCAGAGGTGCACTACAACGACGCTCCCCACTTTGAGTCACAAGATGTTAAGACTCATTGGCCCAGTAATCACGCTGGCTACAGTGCCCTTCAGACCGGAGCACACTGACATTTGCATATCACTGCTTAGGCGGTAGAATGTCTGGCACTGTGGTGGTACCCACCCAGTAGGTCTCCGGCGACAGAGACCTACCACCGG
>DWAJ01002847.1:0-16246 GCA_018238005.1 Eurema mandarina
CGGGCCGTGGCAAAAACGACGATGTGTTATATCCGACTTCTACTGACCGACTTTTGCCCATTTACCAAATTGGCATACGCATAGCAGTTTGGAAGTTCTTAGATTTCCTCTGGATTACTTTACTTACGAACGTGTCGGTGCCGCATATGTGTCATGATTTGGATGAAACAGGCTCCTGAAAAACAGTCTTTACTATCTTGGGAGCCTGGGTAAAATATTTTGTAAATCACCTTATTATGAAAATAAATTATTATTATATCTCCATGAAAAAATGTTGTAATCTTTGAAAGAAAATGGAAAAATTGGTAAGGGGCAAAATGCCCTTAAATTATACCTATTGTTCATCACGTATTATATATATGTATGTATTGATAATGTTAATGGTTACCTATCTTACAATTTAAATAATTCAGAAAATTTGTTATGGAAATGTTTTTAATGCATAAATAAAGTTCTTACTTATAATTACAGTTTGTTTTATTGAGACATCCTTGTAATTAAAATTACCTGTGTTGGATCTTCTCATTCTCATCGTCGATCTTTATAGCCTTGCAAGCGTCAGTCTATCCTAATGACAAAAATAAAAAAATAATTCCTTACAGTCATTAAATCGTGAAAAAATAAAACTCTTTATAATATTCGAACGTCTTTATTAAATACATATTTTCATTTAAACATTGTAACTAAATTATTATGTATTAACAAAAAAGAAAATTTTAAAATACATTTCGCTGACAGAATTGCAATTTCTAAATAATTATTTAAGTTAATACAAATATATATTAGTTTATTATAATAATAAAATTTATTTCATGTGGGTTTTGGATGAAGACATACATTTTTTTTATTACAAAATGCCTACAAAATCAGCCACCCAGCCTGTCCCACCGTTATTCATAGTGGTAGTATATATAACTTTTACATAATTATCAGGGCTAGTGTAGTCTGCTGGAGTCTCTTCACAGAATGAGGAAACTGTGTTCCCATTACTATCAACAATGCTCACATAGTTTTGATCGCACGCCACACCGAGATCGAATTCAGAAAAGTGTAATAACACTCTAGTATTGGGTGGGGTTTGCACTTCCCATTCACAAGACGTTCTCTTTCTAAATACACCTGGATACATAGGACTAGTAAATCTACCTAATTCGTTAACCAACTTTCCACCGCAACCCCGCCCTTTGTCCGTCACAACATAATTTAAGTCGTATGTAATTTGGTCGTTCTCGTGTATGTGATTATGCAACAACAGGTATCGTCCTGTTGAGAACACAGAACGTGTTTCAAATTCATTCTGCACTTTGAATATACGTGGGGAAGTTGTTTTATCCCCATCAAATATTTCAAAGTATGCTATAGAGTTATAATAATCTGGATACATTGTTATGATATAAACGGATATAGTGCAATTACTTGGCGCGGTGATCAGAGTATAACAATCATCTTCTACGCCTTCTTTTTGATCACGATATACGGTTTGGATTCTACCATGAGGCTCTGTATAGTTTCTACCGCAAAAACCAGTAAAGGACACTTGCATTTCTACACCTTTATGATTCATAGCTGATTCCGGTGATGTTAATAAATTTATGATTATTCCACCATTGAGATAAAAGTCTAAAGACGAGTTGACTCCACATAATACAAATTGCTCTGGAAAACTCAACGCCGAATCGTAAAAGTATGTGTGACTGAAGAAGCTGTCTACGTATTTATTAAGCACAAAATCTTTTCCTATGGTCAAATTGCGTGTCTCAGGCAAACTTCTAACGATAAGTCTGTCATTGATGCAGTTATTTTTATCGCCAGGGTCCAAGTCGAGATTTATCCTAAGATGAATTATCGCGTACGATTCTGAAGCATCCAGCGTATATATACAATGTAATCCTCTAGGTATAGTACCCGTTTCAAAACCGGGCGAACGGATTGTTTTTATATTATGACCAATGGAAAATACAGTATGTCCACAAGTTGAAGGTTGAACAACTAAGTTTGCAATAAAACCGGAACTAGCAATTTCACCATCTGTAGAGAGTCTTATCCCCATAACATTGCTAGATGATACCAATTCAGGAGGATAAGTGTGACCGCAATATTTACCTATAACTAGACTGTCAGGATTGATTCCATCTGCTATTTCAACGAAATCACATTGGCAGTTGCTTATACCCAGAGCGGTTTGATTGACATCATGACATGGTGATATGTGGAAAGAAGAAAAGGTAATTTTGATAACGTGACCTTCTGTAGCCTTTATCGACCAATGGCAATCTAAAAAGTTCTCATACACTACAGCCTTATTAATAAAGGGAGACTTAAGGGTAAACTGTGTGCGCGAAGTTAAATCGATAATACCACCGCATCCCACTGATTCAGAATAACTAAAAATAACTTGTGCTTTAAAGCCTTTGTAGTTAAGATATGCGTCAGATACGAATTGTACTACTGCATTGTTATTTTTGCTTTTAATAACTGTACTGGAGTTTATACGACCACATAACAGAGCCAATTTATTATCATTGTCTATTTTAGAGCCATTGTAAACAGCAATGTAATCATTTGAGCAACTCATATGGCTTTCTATGTCGATAAAGAAAAACTTAATAGTTACTACTTTGTTGGTTGGAGCCTCAATTGTCCAAGTACAATTCATATTGTCATAATACGTGTCTAATAACCCAGATTTTATAGTAGTAGGTTCTGTGATTTTCCCTCCGCAAGTATAAATGGAATAAGATAACTTAAAACCTTTTCTATTAAGAACTCTGTCGGTTTTAAAATGTATTGTTACTTTATCATAATTTTCTAGGAGTGGAGGCATCTGTTTACCACAATAAATATCTATCATGGCATTATAATCACTTTGTGCATGAATAGATACATTGTCAAAACGACATTCCGGGTAAGTTCCTTCGATCTCAAAATCCTCAAACTTAACAAGAAGCTTTTTGTTTGGAGAAGATATTTCGTAAGTACAATCTAATAATGGGCTATATTCATCAAAGTAACTTGGGCTATACAGGATCTGTTTTTCTTCGGTAGCTATAAAGTTTCCACCACAAATAGGAGTCCATTGAGCAGCGAATCCATCAAGATTGACATCAGCGTCTGTACGGAAAACAACTCTCATCTCGTTTGATGTGGAAGTATATATTGGTGGAATATTACGGCCACATAATCTGGCAATTTCTTTGTATGATTGTTTTATCCAATCGTAAATTATAACCACATCTTTAGTACAATTTGTTGTTTCCTCTATAACAAAACGTTTTACAAAAGATAGTGAAACTCTGTAACCAATATCAGCTCGGATATCCCAAGAGCACTCGATATTTTCATGATAATTTTTAGGGAAATTTGGTGAAGTGAACATTCGGTCATTTTTGGTTAGATATCCTCCACATTGATCACTTATTATTCGAGTTGATATTTTAATATTAGATGTCGGTGCTTTCGAATGATATTGAATATATGTTTGCCTAAAAGATGTAATTAAGGTGCTTTCTGGAAGTTTGTCTTTGCAATATTCTATTACAGAATGAGAAAGTGATAATCCTTGACTGATTTTTATAAACTCATCAGAACAATCTAAGCTAAACGGGCCTTCTATTTTAGTTTCCGTCCTCACACCGACAGGAGCTATGACTATAAATCCACAATCTAAAGTATCATTATAGGATGGAGGAATATTAAGGATATTTATTGACTCCTGACTAACATGGATTACTCCACCGCAAGGCTGTAGTTTCCATTTAATGTTAAAATATAGAGGTTGTTCTTTTACTTGAATAGCTCGTAGATTAAACGGTATTAAAGGAAGCCTATAGGACATGTCTGTGCTATTACCACAAATGGGTAAAAATAAACGTTGACCTCCATCAGTGATTGGAGCTTCTATTATCAATCTTGAAGAAGCGTAGCGACACCTGGAACTCTTTGAAGTGATTTTTTTCACGGATATGAACATAGAATTATAAAAATTATGGAAAGTATCATTATAATTTGAAGTTCCTGTATTATATACCCATTTGCAAATATATGATTGTTGAAGATCTGGCGCTACAATTTCTCCATTTGTACCTTCTAGGGTATCGCCACATAGCGCCGGTTCATTTGAGCTAAACTTTGCTTTGAAACGCTGCAATCGATTTTCTGATATTGGTGCTTTAATAAGTAGATATATTGCAAGAGTATTTTTAACAGATTCATACACAAGAGAATCTGAGTCGTTCATCATCAGTTTAATTTCAGATTCAAATGTAGCATCATTATAAATTCCTAGTCTTTCATTATCATTAATATCCAAAACTTCTAATTTTATTCTTCGTGACGTATCTGGTACTGTAATAATCCATTCGCAATATCGCAAATTTGTTTCACGTGGATAACCCGGAGTAGTAATATATCCCTCAGATTGTGTTATAACACCGCCACACCTAGGCCTAGATGAGTTGAAAGATAATTTGAATCCTCTACTTTCAGAAATTTGTGTCCAATCACCTGGATTCCCCACGTATAATTTAATCGTCACCTCATTAGTTAGGGTTTCAATCACATCGTCTCCAAAATCATCACTGCAGTATTGTTTCAAGGTTGCAATAGTTTTATTTCCTGGTATCATTTCCTCAATGGTGACTCTTGTTTGGCAAGAATTTTCTGACGAAGGTAGGTCTAAATCCTTCATATTGAGTTTAATAACGTGCCTAGAAGGGGATATGATGTGCCATGTGCAAACAGAACCACTCGGTAATAGCATCATATGAGGGTATCCTGGGGAAATTATACTTCCAGCTTCAGCAACTATTGTACCACCACATACATCAAGAGATATATTAGCTTTAAAACCATTTCGGGGTTCTGCCAGTTTAGTTATATATTTCACATACAGACCGTTTGTAGAAGTTTTTATTGTTCCAGGTTTCTCACCACAAAATATTCCTAAGCTTGGAGAGAACTCCGATGTGCCATCGCGTATTTCAATCGATTCGAAGTCACACTTATTTCTCCTATCAATATCAAATCTATCAATAAAATCAACTCGTAACGCTTCTCCTGGAGGACCTGTGAAAATCCACACACATTCGGAATAAGGCGAAGGCACTGATGGATAGTTTGGAGAACTTATTATTTCCCATTTGTGATCATTAGCCAAAGAAGATCTTAGACCGCAGTCTATATTTAATTCTTCATAACGTAACTTGAAATTCTGAAAATTTTTATCAGTGACTTCTAAGTTATTACTGGCGTAACTTATCGAAATAACGTTACTCGATGATATCAAGGCGCTTCTATTTTCGTGAGAATATCCACAATATTTACCTATACCTAGGAATGGTGATAGAGAATTTTCACCGTTTCTAAGCATAACATATTTTAAACATTCGTTCTGATTTGTTATATTAAAATGTTCAAATTGGAGCTTAATAATACGTCCTGGTCGCACTTTGACTGTCCAATTACATCTTACATTCATGTCAAACATTCCTCCTCGATCAGGCCAGCTTAATTCTATTGCCCCCGAACCAGAGTCCAGTGTTCCTCCACATTGTGATTTCACTACTGCCCGAAAACCTTTTCGAGCAGATGAAGAATCTGTTTCAAAGACAATTTTGATTAATTGGGAAGCTTGAATAGTCTTTTTTGCATCATCCCACAGACATATTTTATCTTTGAGTAATGTCCACTGTTCGTTATTGTTTCGAGTGTATATAGAAATATGATCAGCATAGCATGCACTTGTTTCTTCCAATGAAAATTCGTTAAATGTAAGACTTAAATGATAACTTGGCTGCGCTTGAAAAATCCATTCACATGATAAGTCATTTCCATATTCCTCTGGATAATTAGGGGAAGTAAAGATTCTTGGACTTCCCGCAGTAACAACAACAGTTTCATTCAAACCACAATTCCTTTTTGGGTTTTTATCAATATCTTCAGAAGATTTTGTCCATTTCAAATGAAATATAGGACTTATTTGAGGTTCTGCAATAATAAGTTTTATGTATGCAGTTGAAGACGATGTTTGAAACGATTTAAGCTCGGTTTTGATTATCCCACACAGAGTTTGTAAAACTGGAGCATCTTCGTCATAACCATCATACAGGATAAGTTTACTGTCACATAACTCTCTTCGCTTTTTTAATATTAATTCATGAATGGTTATCGTTATACTGCTTGTACCACTCGTTACAATTCTCCAAGTAAATTCACCGACTTCTTCATAAGAATGGGGATAGAGAGGAGACCAAATATCACCATCATCTAAATCTGTTATTTCATTACTATGCATGATTCCGAAATGAAGAAGAAATCCATCTCCTGCGTCCGCATTATCACTGTGGAATTTTAAGTATAATTTTGATCCTTTTGTTGTATTTGTCGGGATTTCATCGCCACAATATACACCTATTAATTCACCAGCACCGTCATTTTTACGTATTTCCAAATAATCTTGATTACAATTTTCAGAATACTGAAGATTAAATTTTTCAAATGTCAGATACATAACGTTTCCGGCAGATGTGTTTATTTCCCATTCACAGTCTGTTCCTGGAGGATACGAAAGTGGATAATTGGGCGAAGCAATGGATCCTTCTTCGGACGATAAGGTCCCTCCACAAGCAGTCGTTAACGTAGAATAGCGAGCGGTGAAATATCCATCTAGACTGTCAGTATAGGAACCATGGACTATAGTAAGAGCACTTCCGTGACTAACAATCATCGGAGGTACCTTTTGCCCACAATATTCTCCTAGTAACGGCGCATTTATATCGTTACCATCAAATATTTTTAAAAAGGATGACGGGCATTTTTTATTTGATACGACATCTGAGTTTCGAGATATGGAAATGTGTTCTAATGACAGTGCTATTTTTTGTTCCAGATTTCGAGACCAAATAATCCAAGTGCAATTCTGTTTATTATTAGTTATAAAACGATCATTTGATATAATACCATCGTATTCTGCTTCAATTAACGCACCACATGTAATCGAGAATTCCGCTTTAAATCCTTTAGCTGTACCATATGAATCCGTAACAAATTGTATAACGATATTCGGACTGTTCAGTACAACTTGTGATATGTTAGATTTAGGACAAATTTGATATGTATAGTTCGTATTTAGTATGTCAGTACTTTCATATATCTTAATGTTATCACCACAATCTTCTTCGTCGTTATTATCGTAGGAATAAAGGTCGATATCCAAGAAATTTAACTCAATTCTATGATTTTTGGGTACTGATATAAACCAAAAGCAATCCATATTGTCATCGTAATTTTTAGGGTAGTTTTGAGAATGGATTTGACCAGAACGAGCTTCAATTCGTCCACCACAACCGGAAGAAAACGATTCAAAATGAGACGCAAAATAAACATCAGCTAACGTTGATCTCTTTATGAACTTCATCAACATTATGTTACTAGTAGCTTGAACTGAATTTACACCCGGATGACAAAATTTTGCAAGTAATGGTGAAGATGTAGATTGCCCATTATATAATTCAATTGCGTCGACAGAACAATTTTTTGATTCTTCTATTAGTACCTCTGTAAATTTTATATAGACATTAGTTCCCGGTGGAGTAACGAGTATCCATTCACATTCTATTTCACCCTTTACATATCTCAATGTGTCAGCGAGCGTCAGATGACCATACGGCTTATGAATGTAGGACCCACACCCATCTTTAACCCATTCAAGGCGAAATCCTTTTTCAGAAGTATAAAAACCAGTATTAAATACTATTTGTAGCGAATTACTTTTAGTAATAATTGATGCGGGTAAAGTGTATCCACACATTTTATCAGAGAAAGTGTTTTCATTAGATTCTTTATATTTAAAAAAATCAAATTCACAAGCTAAGTGTCGCTGATTGATTGAGTAAGAAGGCATAAAGCCAAAATGCCCACGGGTTCTTATTCCTCCAGGTAAAAACCACGGTCTAAATGTTTTTACATTAAAATCAGTAAAAGTTACGTTTATTTTATTTCCTTTCCCTACTGTTATAGTCCACTCACAATTTAAGTTATGAGGATAATAACTTGGAAAACCTGGACTCTCTATTACTCCGTAATTGCCTGAAATGTTCTTTTGGCAAATAGTTTCGTAATTAAGCAAAAACCCTTTACCCCCAATAAAAATGTCTGATCTAAATTTTATGAATGCAAAATTATTTGTTGTTTCTATGTGAGTAATATTATTACTCATGGTACAATATTTTCCTAAGCTTGTAGAGTAAACGTCACGCCCATCAAATATTTCTACGTAATCATCCCGACAATTTCTGGTTTCTTCTAAATCTAGCTCCATGAAGCTTATTCTTATTCTAGAAGCACTACTTGTAATTATCTTATAAAAACATTCTGCATTGTCATAATAATTATCAGGATAATTGGGAGAGGCTATCGATCCCGTAACACTAGTTAAGGTGCCGCCACAACCGCGTATTGTTCCATCCCATTCTATTTTAAAACCTCCACCAAATATATAATAATCGGAATGAAAATGAATGTATAATTTATGAGAGGTAGATACAATCCATTTAGATTTAAATGCTCCACAAAATTTTCCGATTAAAGGTGCAGTATTAGATGCCCCATCCCGTATTTCTAAAAAGTCACCTAAATCACATTTGTCTCTTATAGGCCATTCTACGTCAAAGTCTGTAATATTAAGTGCAATCTGTTGCCCTTCCGGTACGGATATAGTCCATATACAATCTCTGTTAGCATCATAGTTATTTGGCCACTCAGGAGAGTAAATATATCCATGAGATTTTATGTACATCCCACCACATTGAGTTTTTTCGTCTAAAAATGTATACGACACAGAAAAACCTAAACCCCTTAGGCTAGCATCAGATATAAATTTAATCATAAGTTGATTAGTCGACGTCGTTAAAGCGGGAGGCAATGTATTTCCACAATATTTACCGAGTGTGTTATTAAAATTATCTTCACTAATTTCTAAAATTTCAACATAATCAAATTCACAAGAAGTATGATGTTCAAGATCAATTCTATTCCAAGTGAGTTTTATTATCATTCCTTCAGGAGCAATCAAGAGCCAATTACAATATTGAGAGTTACTGTATAACAACCCACTAGGATAGTTTATTACGCCTGTTGTATTTCTGTATATACCACCACAAGCTGTATTTAAAGTTGTATAGTTTGCATAAAAACCACTTCCTGATATAGTTGCATCAGAGTGAAATCCGATGTACAGAAAATTATACGTCGATACTATCTTGGGTGGTATATGGTCTGCCCCTCCGCAAAATTTACCGAGCAGTGTAGAATTAACTATAGGCCCGTCGCGAATTTCAACATAATCGTATTCGCAGTTAACGTAACGATTATCTTCGACATCAAAATCTTGAAAATTTAACTGTATGGTTTTTCCAGGAGCAGTTTCTATTATGTATTCACAAACAGTTTTTTTTGGGTATCCAAAAGGATACCCAGGAGATTTAATTATACCGCTATCCCCTACAATAGTTTTATGACAAACTGATTCATATGCAATCTTGAATCCATCTGAGCCCTGGCTTTGGTCCGATTTAAATTGTATAAATAAAGTGTTAGTCGATGAAGTAAATGTTTTTGGAACATTAGTTCCACAGTAACTGCCGACAAGATTAGATTCTGTTGATGGTCCATCGTATATTTTCAAGTAATCATATCTACATCTGAATGACCTTTCTAGGCTAAAAGATTTAAAGATTATTCGAATTTTCGTATTAGGCTTAGTCTGTATTTTATAGTCACATAGAACATTGTCGAGATATTTACCATCATACAATGGAGAAATAATTTCGCCCTTATCTGCTGTAAAGTAACCGCCGCAACCTGGTATACCATCAACGGGAGCGTAAGTTATTTGGAATCCTTTGCCACTACCGTAGGCGTCGGAGTGAAAATGTATTAACATTTCTGAACCAGCAGATTGAAGCGGAGCCGGTTGCGACGTATTACAATATTTATTTATTAATTTATCTCTTTCGTGTAGGCCGTCATAAATTGCTAAGTAATCAAAGCTACAATTTGCGTGTGCTTCTAAATCTAATTGAAAGAAGTGCAACTGTATACGCTTGCCAATGCTAGTAGTAAGGCGCCAATAACAATCTCGATTTGGAGGGTATGGTCCGGGTGAACCCGGAGAAAAGATAGATCCATGCACGGTTGCGTTAACATCACCGCCACATTGTGGCTTAATGCTAGTCCAATGTAAAGCAAACCCTTCACCCGCTATTGATTGATCTGACCGAAACCAAAAATATAGATTATTGTGACTCGATATTATATTCCCCCCTTTTGGAAAATTGCTCCCGCAAAACCTACCGATTAACTGATTAGCAGAACTCCTGCCGTCGTGAATTTGAAGAAAATCGTAATGACACTCGGAATTGGCTTCTAAATTAAATTTACTAAACGTAACATTAATGACTTTATCAGGAGATGTTTGTATTACCCAAGCACATCGTGTATTGTGTCTGTAGGTGGCGTTAGTAAGAGGATATACAATACTACCTTCTTCAGCATCCAGCACTCCTCCGCACGGCTCTGAACGTAGATGACACAAATCTCCAGTGTAAAGGGCTGTACATTCACATCGATAGCCTCTTGCCAATCTTGCATCTGACCTACACGTACCACCATTTAAACAAGGACTATTTGAACAATAATCACTCTGTCCTTCGCAATGAGCACCGCTGAAGCCTGGAGAGCAAATACAAGTGTAGCCTGTGGGTAGCTGATGGCATTGGCCGTGTATTCCGCAAGGGTTATCTTCACAGCGAGTAGTGTTATCCATGGGGATTATATAGCATCCGTGTATTCCTATGCCATTCCCAGACATACCAGTAGGGCAAATGCATTGTACTAGCTGTTCGCCGAATCCGGGAGTCTCAACACACACTGCAGATGGATGACAACCGCCTCTATTAATTTGACATGAACCTCTCCAAGTACACGTAACACCGTCACCTAGGAATCCTGGCGGACAGGAACCACACAATCTTGATCCAATAGTATTAATACAAGATACTCTTGGGCTTAAGCTGCATCCGCCATTTGGTATCGTTAGGCATTCGTCAATATCACGACAGACAAAACCATCGCCTTCATACCCACGTGGACAAGCACCACAGACGAAAGATCCTGGAATATTAATGCATGGAACGGGTGGATTAACAGAGCATCGAGCACCTTGTCGGCTATCACATTCATTAACATCTGTAAGACACGCAATGCTTGTATCATTAGTCGTCCAGCCTTGTTCACATAAACATTTTATTCCAACGCCTGAATTAACTTGTACACAAGTTCCGTGTCCACATATTTCGAAATCATTTCCGGTACAATTTCTTTCTTTGCGAGTACAATGTAAGCCATACCAACCAGATTTACAAACGCATTCATAAGAGCCGGGTCTGTTTATGCAAGTTGCATCATTCTGACAGCCCAAATCAGTACCTTCGTACATTTTACATTCGTTGACGTCTTCATCACAATTAATTCCTTTCCAGTTTTTAGGACATAAGCAATAATGGCCATTAGCTAGATTCAGGCAAGTTCCACCGTTTTCACAGGGGTGCGATAGGCATTCGTCTTTTACTCTGTTATTGTTAATAAGAGTCTGCAAAGTACGCAGTCTATTGCTTAAAGTGTTAATTCTTCTGTTTAAAAGAGTTATATTTAAGAATACGTTATATGGCGTTGTTAAACTCAAACTTTCAAGTCGTTCGATTCTTCGCAGTAGATCGCTTACGTCTTGACTTCTCTGTTCGCTATTATCTTCAATAGATGGAAGTCTTTGTGTATGGGTCTGTGTAACATTTAAGTCTAATAAATTTACGTGTCCAATAAATACATTCGACTTCGGTCCATTCGTCTTTATATAGACATTTTTGTCGTATGCTGGTTCCAATATAAGATCACCATCTGAAGTTTTAACTTTGGGTCTATCTTGATATACTTCGCAGTCCAAGTGCACAGAATATAATATAAGTAATAAAAAACAAATTATAAAATTAGTCATTGTCCACGACTAATAGGACGTAGAATAATTTATAAACTGATATTAAATATTAGTCTAAATAATTTAAAGGGGCGTAGCAAGTACGCCCTGCATGATGAGCCATAACGAGGGCCATGTGTTTATAGATAATGAGAACATTTGTCGTGAAAGTATCAGTGTCTCATGTTACAATTTAAAACTGCATAAGTGATACATTTTTTGTTTATACATATTTATATATATTTTTTTTAATTGAAAGCAAACAATAAAATTACACGCAGCTTTACGATATCAACAAAACATGTAAATATCAACAACGATGCGTACTACAAAAATAAATGTTTACCTCATTATTATTAAAATACATATTTTACCAAAATGAGACGATGCCGTACGTTTTACATCTCAACGCTGGATTTTTGAAAGTTATTTATAATCCTTAGAAGACGTGTAAGTAGGAAAATACGGTCCAAAATTAAGTGAGTTAAATAGATATTTTAACATTATTTTCAGTCAGACACGACAACGTCGATTGTTTTTATGGACCTATTTATCTTAAGGAACATTATTTTTACGGAACATTACTTTACGTCGATTTTGCTATAACTATTTTTTATCCTAGGTGGCCGCTTACCATCTATTGAAACTTTGCTCCGTTGCCCACTATGACATAAAATAAAACATTACTGTTTGGCATTTAATTCTGCATTAATCGGTTGCCGTGTTCGTCGTCGAAACATTAATATTTTTCAAACTTTTTTTTGAAACACCATATTTAAAAATTTAGTACTATTAATTTCTGCGCCATCCATCTAAAAATTTAAAACTAATTTTTCAAAGTACCTTTGTACTTTGAAAAATTCAATTTACTTATTTTTATTTTTAGGATAAATGAAACTAATGTGAACTGTGTACTACTTTTAGTTACTACACTACGGTAGGCACTAGGCACTTGACACTTGACACTTGACAGTGACAACTGACAACTTGTAAATGTCAATTTTGAGATTGTAATTTGCAAATGTAAACCAACTAAACTATGACAAAATTATTATAAATTTCCAAGTTATGAAAATATGAAGCCACGACCGTGCGGTTGTAAAGGTTGCAGGACCTGCCTCATTTGTGAAACAGAATATGGAGCCGCTGAACTTAAAACATCATTAGATTTAGACAAAAGTAAAGGTTATGTATATTGTCCCTTTTGTTGTAAGGCTTGGTCGGGCTGGAATATAGATTTATACAAACAACACCCATATCATGAAGGGCACTCAATTTCATTTCCTGGTGTATACATACAGCTTGATTTTATATCGGAAGAAGAAGAAACAGAGCTAATGTTGAATATAGATAAAGTGCCGTGGGATATATCACAAAGTGGTCGGCGCAAGCAAAATTACGGTCCAAAAACTAATTTTAAAAAGAAGAAAATTGTGCCAGGCAATTTCGATGGTTTTCCGTTATTTTCAAAGTATTTACAGGATAGATTTGCAGCAGTTAACATATTGAAAGGTTATGATGTCATCGAGCAGTGCTCGTTGGAGTATGAGCCGAGTAAAGGTGCTTCGATAGATCCACATATAGATGATTGTTGGATTTGGGGTGAACGGGTTGTGACAGTCAACTGTTTATCAGATACAGCACTCACTATGACTGTATACAATGGGGATACAAAGAAATATAATTTGTCTAGTGCTGAGGAATATCGACCACTAGTTCTCAGTAATGGAGACATTGATTTAGAATTTAAAAGCAATATGAATATGCTAGAATCATGTAGACCAGTTGACTATGTAGATGCTATAGTAAGGATACCATTGGTGAGGTGAGCAATCTAAATGCATAATATTGTGCAATGTTTTAATGTACCAGGAAAATGTTTTTTGCACCAAGGTCAGGTAGATAGTTTTGTTTTTGTCAATATGTTATTTGGCATTGAAAAAAGGAATTAAGTTTGCTATATAATGTTTTGATAGAATATGATCTTGTTTAAGTATTTTCGTTTTTTCAAAACAACAAATTAGTTGTTTTAAAAATAATTACAAACTATTATATACTAGCTGACCCGGTGAACTTCGTATCGCCCTATAGTCATCTATATATATATAAAAGAAAGTTGTGTTAGTTACTTCACTTATAACTCGATAACGGCGCCAACTGATTTGGCTGAAAATTTGTGGGGATGTAGTTTAGAACCTGGAGAAGGACATAGGATACTTTTTACCCAGTTTCCAGGGGAATAATTTTTTTATTAAAGTAAACGCGGACGGAGTTGTGGGCAACAGCTAAGGTATAAAAAAAGTGAGTTGCTAATCTTTTCTTACATAAGAACCTTCTCCTAATAATAACAAAAACAACAAAAAAAAATCAGCCAAATCGGTAAAGCTGTTTTCATGTTATGTTGTGAGTATGGAAAAGGGTTTCATTTTTATATATATAGATTATTTTGAACGAAGGCATTAAATTAAAAATTTTCATGAAATACATATATAGTGTAAATTTAAACAAGATTTTACTTCTAGAACATATCTACTATAAATAATATTCCTTAACTTTAATATGTTTATAGTTAGACTTAAAAATAAAATATTTTAAATCCTCAGAACTGGCAATCTTTTGTACTATATTGGTGAATGCTTAAGTAGACTTCATTGGCTTTATTAATAATTTATATGTAAAAAAATATTACTCTGTTTTCAGGCGTTCTTTAACAGTATTGTATGGAGAAGCAAGGTATCATTGGGAACACAGTGTGCTTCGTGAAGACATTGTAGCTCGAAGAGTTTGTATAGCTTATAGAGAATTCACTCCCCCATACATGTCTAATGGGAAATTGTCAGATGTAGGAGAAATAATCAGACAAAAAGGTAAAAAGTTCTGGGAACTAGAAGCAAAGTATGGAAACCAACAAATAATGTAGATAATTTTATTTATATCTTATTTATTATTGTAAATAAACTGTAAAAGAAAAATGTTTTTATTTTTATCCTTGTTTCGCCTAACTTTTATATTAATCTACATTTTAATTTAACATAGAATTCTTAACAGCTCACATATCATAATATTGTGATATAACTTTTAAGGCAAGTCATAATATCCTATGTAATTAGAATCTATTTTAATACAAACTACTGGACATAAAAAAGCAGAAAATAAAAGCTGGTGATCAAAATTTTTATTTACTATATAATATTATGTACACAGAATTTTAATAAGTTCGATGCATTAAGATAATAAGGTAAAATACATATTCAAACCTCGATTACCTACATGTAAGCTAATAAGCTTGAGTAATTAAAATAACGAAAAAACTGCAGTGTTTATCTTAAAATGGGTAATATCCTAAGAATAGTAATTTATTAAGTATTTCTATTTACACAATGTATAAACCAATTTAAATTCAAGTCGTGTCCCGCAAATATAGGTTGTCACTTGTCAGTTAGGTTCTTTGGTTATGGCAATTAGTGTTAATTGCTTGCCAGTTTCAAGTTTTAATCATAGAAAATAAAAAAGGATATAATATTTTTAACATTGGATATGGAATGCTGAATTATAAATATGTTATTGTGTTGTATGCCAATGATTACGCTGTGCTAGATTCAGTGTGTGCGATATAGACTGTATTGTTGTCTGTCGTGTTTTCGTCTTCCGACTTCTGGGCCATAATCATTTGCTCCCTCATAGTCCACTGCATGAGAGCTCGCTCACTCTTCAGTTTTCTTATGCAGCGGGCCAACAGCAACGCGAATATTATACCGAGGATCTGTGAAGAAAATTTCGAAAAATATTCCTCTTAATAACTAGCGCCATCTAGTTGAGATTTTTTTGAAGATTAATAAGCATTGTACATAGGTTTTGTGAGTTTCATTGTATAAATGAGTAAAATAAATTTATTCAGAGATCAAGTTTAATATATCTCTTTATTTTTAGAACAAAAAGAGATTATTTAACTTTATCTCTGTGAATCAAGAAATCCGTTACTTCATCCGTTCTTCCCACTTATTAACTCCTTTGCATATTATATTGTTTGTAGTGCGTAAAATTTACAGTAATAATTATAAATAACAAATAACGCTTTACTTTAAATAACTTTTAGAGTTGTGTACTTTCTTTATAACAATGTCAATGTCAATCGCGAACCTGTATAAAAGTGACAGACACCCCCAGCACGCCGATGACGCTGGAGTTCTGCACGAGCATGTTGACGAGCGCGTGCCG
>DWAJ01002848.1:0-16241 GCA_018238005.1 Eurema mandarina
AAGACAATTGACGGAATCTAAAAAGAGGTACCAATAATTTAAGAATAAAAGATCTTAACAAAAGTAAGGCTTTTTTCGATATTATTAGTAGTGTTAGATTATTTTTCAATTCCTAAATTCCTCCATTTATTTTTGAAAAATTTTTACAATAGTTCTTCAAATTTTTGAATTTAAACTTTTGATGTATTCATATTTAAAAATAATGTATTTTAAAAATTGATTTATAAATTTTCTCAAATTACCTAATACATTATGGTCAATACCACGAGTAACCCTCAAACGTAACGTAGTTACGATACGACATGTCCATTGAATTATAAAAAGCGAATCAGTATCTGACTTTAATAATAATAATATACCTAATTTGAAATTTCCAGTTACTTATTATTTTTATTAAAATACTAGCGAGTAGCGACCCGCCCCTGCTTCGCACGGGTGCAACTACAGAATGTCCTCATACACAACGTTCACGGCTCTTTTGGCAACCCGCGGTCGGTATCGCCGCGGCGCCGCAACCACTACGACCCTGCATTTAAAATTTGTAATATCTTCGGAACTCTTCACTTATATTACATGCGGTAAAAAGTACAATTTATTCAAGGTTTGCTAAATTGGATAAGGATTAATGCAGTATAGTTTAAAATCACGTCGTGAATAATCATTTATTACTAAAGGATTAAAAATGGTTATGGTGGGTTATCCCTAAAAGATAGACATATAATGCCATCGCGGACTTTTTTGTAGAACTTTTTAAGGTGGACAATACTGTAGTACAATATTTTGGTCTATCTCGTAGGGTTTTTAGCCAGCGTTTGCAACATAAGCGCAAAAAACGTTCTTATTTACGACATCACATTAGATCAGTCTTTCTCTATTTTATTATGCATGCATTATACATATTATAAACCTTCCTTAAGAATCACTCTATCTATTAAAGAAAAGTGCGTAGTTTTAAAGATCTAAGCATACATAGGGACAGACAGACAGCGATAGCGACTTTGTTTTATACTATGTAATGATATATAAAATACTTAGGTCCGAAACAACGTATAAACTCAAAAATCATTACCTCATTAATTCATAATTTATATTAGTATAGATTTAGACTATTAAGTGGTATTGTGGAACAGGAAAGTGTATAGAATGAAAAGACAAGTTTCTCAATATCATATGTTTATTTCTATAAAATAATACAAAACTATAGTAATACTAAAAATAATACGGGAATGAATGATAAATGCAGATCGGAATTTAGACTCAGAGAGCAGTTCTTACAAACACACTGACTTATTATAAATATTTAACGTAATATTATGAAGACAATGCTTTATTATACTCTAGTCACTAACTGGCGGTTCAAGCCAAGCTTAATAAACTATTCAAACACAACTGGTTGTTTTATTACATTTAGATGTAAGGAAAAGTTTGTCACCGATTTCAGTTTAGTAAGATATTTGATGTTTCGTCAGTGACATACTATATTAAATATTATTTATCAAACCAAGTAGTTTGTCTATGTTTAACCCATGAAAATAGTTATTGGGATTGATGAAAACATTATTTTATTGTACCAGTAAAAAACATACTTCTATTGGCTTGAGATTCATAGATGGATTTTTGATGGATGGTTTTGGTTGTTTTCTTCATTTTAAAAATATTCTTTTCAAGATTATACATAGACAAGAAACTACAGGCAGACAAGATAAAACATCTAAAATTCAAACATTTCATTGAGGGCTAGCTATAAATGGATAATATTCTCATTCTTATTCTAACTCTTATCCTATAGGAATAATATAAATAAAATTTTGGTATAAAAATGTATAATATGGCTAAGTGCTAAAATAAGGTGGCAGTCCCGATTTGGACAATGCTTAAAAATAACACCCTTTTACAAATGAATTTTGTAAATTCGCAAAAAAATCTCCATTGATACACTCTAGCAATGTGTAGACATATCAAAGCTTAGGCTCTATTTTCTATTTTTAAGCAAAAATGGAATAGACTATTATAATGCTAATATATTTTGGTGTTTGATTTTAATACAGGCATAAATACAGTTGAATGAGAACTATAAATCGTTAATTATTAAAAAGATCAAAAAAGTGGTATTTTTTATATTATAGAACTATTACAAGAAGTGATATTTCATTTCTACTTACTGTAAAATGTTACATGTGGTCCGATATGAATAATGTAAACTAAGTATTGCATTATTATAGTATTGGAAAATAATGAATGAAAGTTGAAGCAAAATGACAATTCTATATGAAAAGCCTCATTTATCAGAAAACATGATCTATCTTTATTAATAAAATGTAGTATTTAGTACAAAGTGACTTCTGTTATTTTTAAAGGCAAATTGTTAATTGAATTTTGTTCCATCTGTATTATTGATCATTGCATTATACTTTGTATTGATATAATATTAGTATGTTACATTGAACATTTCAAAATTTACAAGTATTTCATTGACAATCCAAATTTTTGTTTAGGTTATTAATTTATAATAACAATATATTCATTACATACACATAATAAGTGTGTAGTCTTAGGATTTTCATACATAAATCAATGTGTCTTGCAGATACAATACTAATCAAACCATATATCGTAACCATCAGTCATATATCTATATGGCTTCCAACTCTGTACACATCACACACTTCACGAGTTATAAGCACTTTGCACTAAACACTATCACTGTAGGATTGGGGAGGGAGGGGTAGTTTGGAGATGGGGGGGTTTGGAGGGGAGTATGGGGGTGTCACAATCACTTTACTTCTTCTTGCTCTTGCCAAGTGTGAGTGTGTGGTGCGCGTGCGTCTGCTGCTTGCGGCGGTTGAACTCGATCGTGTCGTCTTCTATCTTCTTGCGCAACTCTTCTAGACGCTTCTTCTCTTCTGTGTGATCTTTTTTCAGCTTATCGAACTTGGCGTGCAACTGTAAGAGATAAAAAATTGATAAAGTGCAAATATTTGTTAGTATTCAAGATCATATTGATTGTTACTCTTTAGATAAAAACCGACTAAATTGGGTGGTATTTAGTGAATTTCAGTTTGACCAGAAGAACGAAATCTACTTTGGGGGTCGATGTATGGCTGTGGTATTGAAAGCACGTGTTGCTTATTGCCACAACCAAATATCGACCCTCAAACTTATTTTATCTATAACTAATAGACTACTACTAGACTACAACTACTACTAGAGGTAACTAGATAATTAATAGACTGCATATAGATATTTATCTTTTGTAAATACATACATCAGTCAGTGTCATGTTAAATGAATGTGCTTTAAATTTAAACCTAATTATTAAAAACTCATGGAGCGTGACAGCTGAGACCTCTTTCTCAGCCTCCTTGAGCTCGGCCTCCTTCTCCTTGACGCGCTGCACGAACATCTGCCGCATCTCGTCCTCCTTCTGCTGCAGCTCCGCCACGTGCGCCGACCGCTTCTGCTCGAACGTTTGTTGGAACGATACCTGCGGAGGCATATATATTTGTAGTTAATAACACTGGTATTAAACTTTAAACGAATCGTTTAGTTTCTTTAATATAAAATGCTGATGGAACTAAGAGTAGTTTAGGCAAAACATAATTTGTCTAATTTTAACGCTGGGTGTATTGTTTTTACAATAGAGGACAAATAGGCATATGACCTAAGTATTCGTATAGTGTAATGGGTCTAATGCAGTGGTTGTTAACCGGTGGTCTGCGGTGGTGCCTGGAAGCATCCCAAGTGGTCCGCGAAGCAATCACAAATTCAAAAAATTATAAGAAGCAACAATTTAAAAATTAGTAGAGTATGCAATCCCAAAATTCTATTAACATTTATAAATATGTATAATGCGCATTTACAATAAATAATAAATAAAAAAATATATTGAATAATTTTATGCATTTTTTTATAGATACATAGAACGAGCGTTAATAATTGACATTCAGATAATACTCATAAAGCAAATAGGTGGTCTGTGACAAGACGGAAATTTTAACAAATGGTCCCTCAAGTCTTAAAGGTTAAGAACCACTGGTCTAATGTAAAGCTGGTAGTTAGTACTGACGGGCTGGTTGTGCGCGTCCACGTCGCTGAAGCCCATGTGCGCGAGGCGGCGGCGCCGGTACAGCTCGTAGTGGCGCGCGTGCGTGTGCTCGCGCATGTCCTCCATGTTGGTGCGGATCAGCATCTCGCGCAGCTTCACGAAGTCGCAGTGGGACTCGTTCTCCACTGAAACCACACTTGCTTATTACTGCGGATAGTACGAACACCCACCACATTGCATTTGCTAGTGGACATCAGGCTAGAGAAAAATACTTTGAAATTTATAAAGAAAGTTAAAAACTATTACTTGTTGTATTAAAACAAAGTAAGCAATATTAAAATATAATATTATAATATTGATTATTAAAACCTTTATGTATAATATGTTTAATTTGTTGTTTAAGTTTAATTGCTTTTATATTATTTGCGACTCACTCACAGTCAAACCACTAAACTGGTTTTGTGGGAAATTGTACTAGAATATTAGATTTAATAAGAAATAAAAAATAAATAAATAAAACAACTCACCCTGCACAGTTCCCCAAGGATACTGTCTGGCACGCACAGTCTTGTTCCCAATCTTCACGAAGTCAGTGCTGCCCACCACGGCAAACGGGATGTGGCTGTTCATGCTGGTGTTTACTTCAGACACAGACTCATCATCTACCGGGAACTGGTATATTTCAACCCCATTCGCTTGGAGCTCTTGCATGATTTTGGACTGAAACAGAGAAGTTGTTGTTAAGGTCATTAAAGATAAGCTATGCTATATTTAAAATGTAGGTTAGAGATGATGCCACCCTAAAATTTTTATGATTATATCCATTCAAAATTGCAAGCTTATAGGTATATACTATGACTCATAATTTATTATGATTTGAACATAAGAAATGTTATCAAAATCTTGTTAATGACCTAAAATAATCTTTATCATGGTTACCTTAAATTTCTGCAGTTCAGTCTTAGAGATAGTATCTGCCTTAGCGATAATGGGAATGATGTTCACTTTAGTGTCCAATTTCTTCATGCAAACCAGGTCTATAGATTTCAGACCGTGGCCTAAAAATAAAAAAGTAGAATTATTTGGTAAATGTATTGTAATACCATGCCGATTAAAAAGTGGTACTAAATGTAGCCAAGTTAAATAAAGATATGTTTGACTTTGACTTTGAGGTAGCTAGTTAACAAAAGTTTATTTTTAAAATGGGGCATATACAATTGTCTAGTCAAAAAACATATAATTCTTATATGATTAAAGAATATGTTTATGTTATAGCAAACAGATTTGTTCGTAACCACAGGACATTATTAGTTGATGCTATGATATTGAATTTAAAATTAATAATATACTGTAATAGGATGGTACTAGCAAAACAAGTAATGAATTATAACAGGAAATAGATAGGACTTGAAATATGGCGTTATTAATGTCATGACTATTTTTGTATACAGGACAATGTCCTCAGTATAATACTGATTTGAGTCAAAGTGAAAGTCCTTGAATATTATTTAAGAATGTGGCTTCCTTAATTGCATTAATATTTGAGGTGACAAGCGGCTTAATAAGATAATTTATATTGATTGTTTGTCTACAAATTACTGTACATATTTATGAGGATGTGTTGGCCTCCACTCCTCATTAAATACTTAAATCGTTAAATGTTTATCTATTGGACAAACGTTAATGTTGCCTTGGTTCTTAACGCTTATAATTTAATAAATTATGATCGCGTCAAGTACATCTTCATACCAATTATAAAATATATTAATAATGGTTTCTTAGATTGTACTTTGTATATAGCCCCCAAATGGAAAATTTCATACAAGTTTTTACCCCTTGAAAAATGTATATCTCAATAAAACTGATGCCTATGTTCTTTCTAAGTTCGAGATTATGTATATACAAAAATTTCAAAGATTTTATGTTAAGCTAAGAAATTGTAGTGTTGATAATTGAATTGGATTTTAAATAAATCAGGATATTTGCAGTCCATAAGAAACTTTGAAAACAAATACTGACCGACCCAAATGGGGGGCAAAGTAAAAGTGGATACCGTTAGTAGATCGTTGCATAGTATGTCAAATGCGCGTGGAATAAACATCGCGTAGTGGAGGTGTCGTAGTGTCAAGGACACTATTATTGTGGGTCATGGTGCCCTCAGTACTTATTTATCGTACAATGCGGATACTAGCCCCGGTTTTACCCGCGTAGTTCCCGTTCCAGGGGCAATACCGGGATAAAATGTATTTTATGTTTTAGGGATAGAGTAGAAAGATGATTTCCATCTACATACCAAATTTCAACAAATTGGTGCTACCGTTTTGCCGTTAAAGAAAGACAAACATACAGACAGACGGACACACTTTCCCAGTTATAATATTAGTATGGATACATGAAGTCTTCTAATTGACTAAAATTGTAAGTTGTATGATAAACGGTTACAGGACTTTATTAGAATCACCTATTATTTAAAAAAAACTTGCCTCATTTTAAATTAAATTCTATTAAAATAAAATAAAAAAATAAAAAATCATTTATTGCCCAAAAAAACAATATATATAATTAACACACCTATAACAGTTAAAATTTAGAAAGGAAACAATCAAAAATCTTTTCTGGGCAAACGGCGACTACTCAGTGATGTTCCGGGCTTGCGCCTGGTTTTCAGTAGTCGCCTTTTCCGAACTTTCCTATTTCCCTATTTGTATCCAGGTATCCACTATGCATCAAAATATTTATATAATCTACATAAAGCAAATGTTGTATATAAAATTATAAACCACTCAAATGCTTACCAGTAGGACAGATAAAGTAGAGGCAGACATGCAAACGGCTATCATGATAGGTCGGCAAGGACCTCTTGATCTTCAGCTCCTCTTGCAGGAAAGCTTCAAATTGCGCATCTATGTAATCCACAACAGCTTTAAAGCTGTCTTCCTTATTCACTTGGTCGCCGTAACCAACGGTATCGCAAATCGTAAGCTACAATTGAAATTAATTATTTTGAACATAGTGTGCTATGAGAATGTATCAATCGGTATTTTTTGTTAACCAACAAAGCCAGTAAGTAATTCTATGCTAACACTTGTTGTAATTCATTGTTACTTGCAATGGTATTTAGTTCAGAGTTAATGACTTTTCATTATTTTGAATAGCGGTTCCTTAATTTAATTTTTACGTAATAGTTTATAATTGTGCTACAAAAATAACACCATGTATAGAATTAAAAATATAATGAAGATTATTGTAATTCTTGCTACAGCATGACACTCCTGTTCTGGCGTTGTAAGTAGCTCACCATAAATTGAAACCTACTTTCTATAAAAATTTATTATTCATTTTTAATAGAAAATAGATATAGATGAACATAAATCTCTTTCGCCTCTAGTTACTCAAGGCAATCATTGTAACTTATTTATTGTAATTGAAATAATTATCTCTCTAATTAAACAAATTACTTATTTAAAAATCTTAGTACAGATGCACAAAGAAACCATACCTTTAGTCTAACATTGCTCTCTTGCAATTCATAAGTATGGGCTTTCAATTTCACGGTCGGCAGGTTGTGAGGACTCGGAACAGACTCAAAGTTCGTGTTGAACAATGAGTCCATTAATGTTGACTTGCCCAGACCAGTTTCTCCTGTTAAACATATTGTTTCATAAGTCAGTGGTTCTGAATATATAGTATAGTATACAAGACATGTAAGTTTGATCAAACTAGCCAACAAAATTCTACTTTCTTTTTTACTAATTTTGTTTTTTTAATATTTTGTTTATGGAAGAATATTTATAAAAGTTACTAGTTTTAAATTATTACAGTCAATATATTTTTTTATCTCTTGTTAAGTAAATACTTAGTTGTCACTTTTAAGCTCAACAATATGTCCTAGCAAGCATTCTCCTAACCCTTATAAAATGTATTAATGTATCTGTTTGTCTCTGTTTGTGCAAAATACAGCAAAATGTTACTAATTCTATGCATTGCTATTGCCATTGTACCAGTTTCAACATTCACAATTTAAATTAGTCAGGTACATATTACAATCAATGCACTCAATAAACAACAATTAGTAAATGCATATCTATCAATGCAGTTGATAGCGCATACCTAAGTCATGATTGGCTCAAATAAATAATACGACAGAGTCACTCACCGATACACAAAATATTGAAGACGAATCCATTTTGCACACTTTTGTTCACCAGTTGATCTGGCAAACTGTCGAAGCCGACATGCCCTGACAACTTGAGAGTACGCATAGCAGCCTCAATCTAAAATAAAATACCCATTGCATACAACTTCCCGTCCTGACTGACTCATAGGAAAAATATGCACTTACAAAATAATAAACAATATTGGTATCTGTTTGTTTTAAAAATCAACCTATGTTTATAAGTGTAAGTTATTTGATATAATAATGTTAAAAATTATCTGGCCGCTTTCAAAAAGAATATTCATATGAGCGGAGAACGCCCAAGCGAAGACTCTCTCCGACTTTACCCACAAGATATTTTATAATTATTATACCACAGTACACAGTTTTTATTTGATTTATGTAAGTTTTTGTTCTAGAAATTGTAATATATAACTAATAAATTCTAAATATACTTACTTTTGCTGGTTCCACATCAATGGCCGCCATTTTATTCGTTTATACCGCCCGACGGTTAATAATAAACTGAAGTTATGAACTAATAACTATGAAGTATGACAGTATGACAAATGTCACTTTAACATAACATACTTCATTGTACAGTTTAAGCAACATTTCAAATATGCATACAAATGTTAAATTATTTAAATTATTCTTATAAAGAAAATTTAAATAAAATTAAAAGTCCTTAAAAATACAAAATTAATTAAATACAAGGAAAGAAACAACCCCAGACGAAACTGAATATATACAGTTGCCAATAATTCATTTTATAATATTGGACAACTGCATCTTTAGAAGAATTGCCACTGCTGAGGTATTCCATAATTTAGGAGAAATACATCTTTGGCCGTTTTAATATGTACTAAAATTAAATTTTTAATACTAAAATTTTAAAAAGACTCCTTTATTATTAATGTAAAAAATACACAGTGTGCTGTTCTTACAATTGCTTTTCAATTTTGTCTAAAATAAATATTTAATTTAACAAAAATATTGTTTTAACCTTGACTTCTTATGATTTATATATTTTATTATAGCGTCCAATAAAACAAACATTGAATATATTTATTTAGATAAAATTATTGTTTTAGTATGTCAACCAATTCCATGTGTTTACTTATCTGATGATAAACTTTTTTGCTTTTTAGAAAATATTAAAAAGTTTGATTTAATTTAAATAAAAATAACAACAAAAATTAATGTATGTTGAACTCATTTCATTATTCTGATATTAATTTCAATATTATCCTATGGAATTGAAATGTTAATATTCTTTTGGGGAATAATTTACTACTAATTTACTACTGACTAATTACTAATATTTCTGTAAATATTAATATTCAAATCAAATTAAAAATGAAAATTAAATTATCGATTGTTCAAAAAATATGGCACTACTTTGACGGCACTGCATACGGCAACCCCAGCTTGATCCAAAATGGCAGAAAGCGACTTCGGTGCGTTATCATGTGAGCTAAGGAAATAATGTTTTCTTGAATTTTATCGTCGCGTGTGATTTAAGATTTTGTGAAATAGTGAATTGTGACATAATAAACCATGGCGGATTTAAAATCACCGCCTTTTAGTGATATTAAGAGACCTGAGGAGGTCGTCCGAATGACGACTAATGATAGCCTGAAATTTGCAGTTCTTATCGGGCTGATTGAAGTCGGACAGGTAACCAACCGCGAGGTGGTGAACACCGTCCTACACCTGGTAAGCTTATCAAATAACAATAATTAATAGTAAATAAAATAAATCTTATAAGACTCGTGTAAGAACGAAACAGCATATACAAGAGAGCTCTATTATTGTTCAGGTTTTTGTTATTGTATTTTTTACGACAGAATTACGCTAAATTAATTAGCGTTCAAGGATATACAAGTGCAGTGGGCAATGCGTGGTTAGAATCTATTTTGATTGTTATAATCGATCGCGTAGACTTGAAACGTAAAATCGCGGCCGCAGGCACCGGCTATGTTTGTTTTGGTATCTCTATTTACTAGTCTCGTCTCGTTGTAATCAAAATTCGAATTTTACTAGCCCAATATGGCAAAAGTTTAATTAAACACACTAGCCTTACTTGTAAAGATCGATTTTACGATTTTTTATGGTTAATTAATTCGTGAAATGTCGAACGATAATGTCCTCTATCGATTGTTTTGGTTTTGCTTTGCTTTACATTTCGTGTTAGAATTTTTCGAATTGTTTATTTTTTGATGAAGTTTTATTATTTAGCGAATCTATTGTATGTCGTTACTGTTACTGTACAGCATGGATCCTAAAGAAATCGTCAGTCATAAAAACATTTTTCTGTTCCAAATATGAATTTAACCAATAATAATTGATAAAATTCCATTGTCGTTCGTGTAAAAATCTGTTAGGAAAAAATATTTTAGTTGTCACATTTTTACATGTTTAGTTTTTCTTCAATATAATGCAGACATGCCATAACTACCTATTACTCTCTTAAAATCCATATAAGGACTTCGTCATCCGTTATTGCATTTTATGATTTTTAAACTGTTTTTTTTACTCTTTTACGTATAATAATATCGAATTGCGACATTAGTAATATGAATTTCAAATTTATTACAATCAATCTGTTTTTGTTACTGGTATTACCTATGAATTATATTGTTACTTTAACTGTTAAATCTTATTTTAAGATCAGATAATGATTTTTCTTATGATAGTTGCGTAGTTTTCCCCTCTACTACGCGGGGAAAACTTGGTTCGCGAGATTCTATCGCCATTATTTTTATTCGACCAGCGTAAATTCAGTTTTTGCCCTTAATCGATATCATGCCTTTGAATAATGGTTACTGCGCCCTAGCCAACTGGGAAAGTAAAAGGAAGACGTCTTAACTAGAAATGGTTTGTTGTTTATATAGTTCAACTTTACTATAAAACTCTACACTGCTGATAATATTGATTAATGACTAGAATACAGAAGAAAGAGAGACGAATATATTTTTATTGTCATAGTGTTTCCACATTTCAGACACAAACAAACATTCAATTCATTTGCATAAATATTCACAGATTTCGTACGGAACACTACCGTTGCTCATTTATTGTTAACTTAAATAAATTTAAGGGTTCGTCCTGTCAGATTCCCGCACATGAAAAAATACCAAGTTTCGATAGCCAAGTAGGTATGGCGAAAAATGCCCGAACCGCAATGAACATGTTAAACCATGAATGAGTTCATACTATTAACATTCATAATGATATTAGCATAAAAACAATTATTGACTTATTGTACGTGAAACGCCCGTGCACCCGGCCTGCGCTCGCCGCGGCGAACTGTCCCGTTTCCATGAATAAATTATTTGTGCACCCCAATTTCAGCTTATGCAAAGTACTTGAAAGATTACGCCAAGTTAAATATGATGAGAGCTGAATAGAATGGCTCCTTACGACACTGTAGACAATGAGGCTGACAGACCACAGAAAATTGTGTAAAGTGTAAACATATCGATACGTATTCTAGTATCGAATGTCGAAAAGCAGCCGTCACTTTGAACATTTAATTATTGTTACGTTGTCAAAATGACTAGGCTTATGATAAGCTGATAGGCGCCGGCAGGCAGGGCTTTTTGTTTTCATGGAGTCTTAGTACGTTCTGTACGTAATTTTCCATTTTCTTGGTAATTTTCTAAGCATTGTTTCGAATTTATATTCTGTCAGCGCCCTAATTTTTTGTATCAAAAACGTTTTATAATGAAAAACTAGCTTGTGTGTACTACTACTGTGTGATTGTGTGATCTTCAAGTGTAGGAAAATTTTATTTAAATATATACAAGATGACGCATTTTTGCACAAGGTTACGAAGGCCATATAAAGAAAACTAACTACATATTATTTCGTCATTACACGTTATAAACAATGTATTTTGATAAAAAAAATTATCCTAAATTTAACAGCAATCAATCTAGAGCAGAAAAACTATTGTCTCAGACTTTATTTAAAACTATATAAGTTTGATTATAATTAATGTGTATGTTTCAGATTAGGTATACAAGATGGACGTTAAAATCGTAGATTAATGTAGTAACGAGAATACGATACGATGCACAGGAGCTAGCAAATATTGTGACCGGCGCAGCCTCCCTGCCGTCGCGCGGAGACCAATCATTGACTTATTTCCTCCCGCTCGATAGATGAACGTTATTTATTATGCAATTATCGGCACGAGTAATTTATGCACGCCCGTTTATTTTCGCATTCGTATGATATCTCAAATTTGTATCGGCTAACGAGAGATGTGTTATTTCAGCTGGTGTTAATGAATTAGGGGACGGTACAACGTATCAATTATACAAACAGACATATTTTACATGTAAAATGTTGTATAATGAATATAATGTGTTCTATTTTTAGAATATACTTTACTTTCCATAATACGAAAGCACTTGTGGTTGAAGGTAGCGCGACGCATCGTATTTCATCGGTATTTTATAACTATGTATACCTAGGTATATTTGTCGTATTAAAAACACGTCAACATCAATAAGGTATCACTGTAAACATAATTTTTATCTTATAAAATAATAAAGGCTCTTTCAGTGAGTATCTAAAGTTTTTGTTTAAACATTTTGTTTATTTTTTTTATTATTTCAGGATAAAACAACTACCTAGTACCTCGAAATAACGCTCCATTGTACGATTCCATGATGAATATTAACTAGGTACAAAGCATTAAAGTGAAACAAAGTGCGGAACAATAAAGAATACGTTCGTTTCTTGCAACAATAATCGATTATAGGCAACTTGTCACCGCTGCTACATAAAAAATGCATTGTGTGAACACACCGCTGTCCAAACACATATCTGTGGTAGGACTTGCGATTGTCGTATTGTTTTGTAGTTAGTCTAAAGATATGGATGAGTGTCTTTAAGTACGGGTAGGAGGGAGTAGAAAGAATTTAATATGTTTTATGATTTACAAACCTATATTTTTGCGATCAATTAATGTTTAAAATATATAATTGGGAAGATTCATCGAAACGTTACTTTGCTTATTTCGATATTATCAGTCTAATGATATCGCACTGGCATGTATGACAATAAAATAAAAAGCCTTATATTTCTACTAAATTTTTTTGGTAAGTCGACTTTGAGTTGGATTCAGACGCGTAAATAAATGTCACATGTTATGGATTTTTTAAAGATATTAAGCTTGTACTTAAATGCAAATAAAATTGCGAACGCTACTAATAAATAAATTTAGAACCGGTTTAATAATGAATACGATTTCCATATTATATTGTTTGTGGGTCTCTGCAGCGTTTGAAGTGGCTGCATGGCGGTCACGGCCAAGAATACTCGATCAAGCTGATAATTAGCGAAAGACGACACGTTTCTACATTTTTTTGTCTATTTTTTATACAATTAGTCATAGGTGGTTTAGTTGCGGTGGTGGGATTAGATTCCGTAGATTCGTATTTTTTTTAATTGGGTGCATGCACAGTGTTAAGGTACTTAAGAAAAGTATACGTAACTAACTTACTGGTTGTTTTATTAATCCCATAAATACAATAATAACATTTGACTTCCTACATAACGCTTGCTTTTAGAAAGAACTTCAATGTAACGTCTATGGGATCATAAATAAATAAACAATTATAAAACTGGACAAGCTACAAGTCGAGTGAGATTTATACAATATGTTGAAGTAATGTATAATGTATCGTTGGAAAAAGTGAAGACAAACATGGGATAATATCGTCGAGACATGATCGACCGGTTCTAACGCTTTCATTTGAATAAATCAACTATAAAACGTATGAGACGTTAAACTCTCCATTATCTTATATATTTTTATCCTTACTAATACATAATTACCAGGTAATTAAAAATTTAAATATACTTGACGACCTACATGTGTGTTTCCTAGCTACAGTGTAGTTAAAAGAAAACTCACTTTAGACTAGAACAAAAATAACTGAATGTTATATTTCATAATAGAAAGAGCTAAGACAAGAAATAATGAAGGTACGTATATTTTTGATACCTTATGTACTGTATACCAAACAATCGCAGAAAAAACGCATTCATAAACAATATAATAATCTTAAAAGTGCCACGTTTTCCAGGACTTAATCCACTTGCTTGATACACGCTTACTCCGTAATGTTATCTTATCACATTATTTACTTTGCGATTCACTTAATATTGTATTTATCAATTACCTTATTATCGGACGCAATTGATGTCTAACGCTTATCAAACATGTATTGAATCATATTTACAAACGGTCTTGCAAAATCGCAGGATAGTAAAAATCTAAAAATATTTTATAAAACTAATTTTTTCTTCTATAAAGAAGATAAAGGAATGAATTTATAAACTTACTAATTTAACTAATTGCAACAAATTAATTGCATGCTATTCTTTACTAGGTCAATTGAATAATCTATTTGATTTCCAGAAATATCTAAGACTATTGTAATATCAGCTCAATGTGGCAATGCGGCAACGTTGCCGAATGACTGAGACTGAATAGATCGCAGATCGTTGTACAGATTGTATGCCGGTGATCGCTTTCAGTTCATGTGCTCCTAGTCAGTGTCGTGCGATTTATTACGAGTTTATTGTATTTATTCATATTTGTTTTATTATATTATTATATATTTATTTATTTAATCGTCATATTATATCATTTTTATGAACACAACAATTTGTTTGCAAAGCTGTGTTTTTTTTGCAAAGAACGAGTGATTTATGTTCGTACTTAAGTGGGTCCCCTTTTTTGTAGACCTTGGGGGAAAGGACCACGGCCATGTCGGACCTCCTACCCCTAAAGTATGCATGAAATACTATTTTTTTTAAATATTTGTTTCTACACATATTGGCGAACATTTTAATCAATATAACATTTGTGGAACAGTAAAAATATAATACTATGTTACATAAATGTATAAAGCGTAAAGGGGTCGTACGCGATTGTTACATGTTACGGTAATGTTCCCGAACGAGCGCGACAATGGCTGGCAGATTGCCGTTGATCGCCTCCAGTTCATGTACTCCTAGTCCTCGGTGCGCAATTTATTATGACTAATATGTTATTGTATTAAAATAAATTATTAACTAATAATAAATTTGTACATATCTTATTTATACTTAATACAAAAATAAATAAATAGGCGTGGTTAAAGATATTTAAATATTATATATAATTATTAATTATAATGATTGTAAATTGTTCTTTCTTTCTTTCTTATATATTATGGCATAAGCGTTTAGCTTTTTGCCAATGTCAAGTAAAATCGTCATCAAGTCGTCTTTAGTAGTCAGTCAGTCGTTTCGTTCTGCCCTTCGTAAAGTGATAGTGAGCTTTACGAAGAACCTACACGAATCTTGGAGCAATCGGAACGGCGCTACTAAGCGCTCTCAAATGAATTCTTCATTTCTTGGACACTTATTAGCTAGTTTACTGCATGATACACTATCACACTCATACATTAAATCACTTTATGCACCAAAAAAGGAATATTCAATCGAGATTACATATAGACACCGCACGATTCCCGCCAAAACTCCACACAATTGTTTTAAGTTTGAATTTAGACATTCCAATAAACCAAGGAGGTTCGACTAATTAACTAAAATTGAAATAGTTTTCACTATCTTGATTATTCTTTTCGTCCATCTGCTCCGATATATATTTTCTATCTATATAAACAAAAATGAATTGCTGTTCTTTAGTCTCGCTAAATCGAATTTTTTTCATCTTGGTCTTGAAATGTTCGTGGAGATCTAGGGAAGGTTTAAAAAGTGAAAAAAGTCGAATAATTGCCGGGAAAACTAAAAAAAAGACCTTTTCTATTTTCCATACAAAAGTTTAAGAGTCGATTATAGATAGAGTATATTACCACAAAATTTCAAATTCAATATATTATATCAATATCCTGCTATTATAATATAATAGCCTGCCGGGTCAGCTAGTATTTAATATATACACCTACAAATACACCTACAGCGGCGGCAGCACACATATATAGTATGCGTCATGAATCTTTAGCGCTGAAC
>DWAJ01002849.1:0-16239 GCA_018238005.1 Eurema mandarina
GATAGATTGCATGTAGTTTTTTAGGGTCTGTGGTTGGGCTAGGTTTATGACACATTTGCATTTTTTTTTTTTTTTAAATGAGATGATATAAACTCCTTTTTTATTATTATAATTATTTATTCATAATTTCAATCTTGAACAAAATCTAACAATATTAAACAAATTATCCAAAAACAACAATTGGGTTATAACCCATAATATATTATGATAACTAGCATATAACTAAGTAACACTTAATTATTTTTGGTGAGAATACTAATAGCAAACTTATTACTAGATTCTGAGAGAGGTCTGTTATAAAAACGAGCGAAGGTTGTTGACCTTTCTGTCCAACCAGCCGTTCTTCTAATTGTATCAATATTTATTCCTTTCCTATAGGCGGTAGACACAGCAGCATGTTTGGTGCTGTATGCACTAAATTTCTTTGTATCAATACCAGATTTACTGAGCAAGGACTTTATCCAGTGACCAATTGTCTGAGCGCCCACTGGTTTATGAGGCTTCACTGAAGAGATAAATAATATCTTATTTCCTGCTCTAATTGGCTCTGTTACCTGTAAATAGTGAAGAAGTATGGTGGCTACACAAACTTTTGGGCGTTCTCTGAAGTAAGGTATTATAAGTAGTGGTTGGTTTTTTCCAAGCTTTGTTGTCTTTATTCTGTCCGGTATCTTAATCTGGAGCCCCGAAGAGTTCATAGCTATCTCATCTATATTAATTAGGGCTATTGTTTGCAGTCTATGGGCTGTTATCATAACTAATAGTGTTGTAGTAATTTCTGATATAGTTTTAAGATTTAAATTTTGTATACTATCCTGATTTTCAATATATTCTAAAACTTGTTCTATATTCCATGTTTCTGAGTATTTTGGAGCACAGGGTCGTTTTCTGAAGATGCCCCTGAAAAATCTAGATATAATGGTATCATTGGACATGTCGCTCCTTGCTATTAGTGATATTGCTGTTCTTGCAGTGTTTAAGGTACTATAACTTGACTTTTCTTTAAATCTTACTGTTAAAAATTCTATTATTTCAGCACTGTTAGGGTTAAATATATCATATTTCTTGTTTGAGGCAAATTGTGTCCATTTTTTGAGACATCCTTCATATTGTTTAAGGGTTGTTTCTGATATAGAGTTTATAAAAAAATCAACAGACATTTCAGGTATTCCTTTTCTCAGATATGCCTCCCGGATAATTTCCCTACCACCAGAGAAAGTTTGTGTGACAGGGGGTGTATTCTGCTTCTGCAAGGAGAAAGTAATAGGTTATTTGAAGATTTTAATATTAGTGGGGCTTCACACAAAAGAGATGTAAACATGGGATACCATGTTTGCGTGGGCCAGTTTGGTACAATTACTACCCCTGTTGCCTTATCATTAATTATTTTCCTTAAAACTCGCAGTATTATCGCGAAAGGAGGAAAGGCATAGAAATATTCTTTTTCCCATGAGATTGTAAAAGCATCTACTACTGATGCCTCTGGGTCAGGATAGCGCGAGCAAAATACTTTGCACTTGGTGTTTATTCTAGATGCAAAAAGATCAATACTACAGTTCCCATATTTTTTAACAACTTCCTTAAAATACTTGTCTGCTAGTTCCCATTCCGTATCTAAGTTGGTCTGGCGTGACGCGGTATCTGCGTTGACGTTATCTTTTGATGAAATGTACGAAGCTACTATCCATATCTTCCTGCTTTCACACCACTGCCATATTTTTCGGGCTAATTCACTTAAGTGAGGGAATCTGACCCCACCACCCTTATTAATGTAAGCAATGGCTGTAGTATTATCTATACGCAAAAGGATTTCACAATTGTTAAGGTTAGATGCAAAGCATTTTAACCCGAAAAAGGCAGCTTGAAGTTCTAGGAAATTTATATGATATTTTTTATCACTCTGACTCCAGAAACCCTGTGTAATTATTGAATTAGATTCTGCGCCCCATCCAGATCCTGATGCATCTGAGGTAATTATTATCTTGTAATTTTTTATTCTTATGGGGTTAGAGCCGGTTAACACATTGGTTTTCCACCATGTTAGGTCTTCTATCGCATAATCTGTGATGGTCAGGAAGCAATCAAAATTATCATTATTTATAGTTAACGCTAACCATTTCATCCTCTCAAGTCTTTTATAATATATTTTACTATACTCAACTGCATGTGATGCTGCTATTAAAATTCCTAGTAACTGTGCAAAGAGCCGTATTTTGTACCTTTTACTGAGTTCAAAATGGTTTATAAAATTTATAATTTGATTTTTCTTATCATTTGGTAGATCTATCGAGTATTTTTCTGAGTCTAAAAAGAATCCCAGGTACTTGCATCTCTTGCTTGGAATCATTTGACTTTTCATATAGTTTATAATGAATCCTAACTTTTCCAGTAACAAAATAATATTTTGAAGATAATTATTACAGGATTCATATGTATCACCAATACACAGTAAATCATCTAAGTAAATAAGGGATAACCAGCCATTTAGGCGGATACTATTCATTACAGGCTTCATGATCTTGGTAAAAATATAGGGACTAGTTGACAATCCAATTGGAAGACATGTAAATTGATATAACTTACTATTGAACCTAAATCTGAGATATTTTCTACTGTTCATACTCATAGGAACTAAAAAATAAGCATCCTTTAAATCTAAGGTTGCCATATATGTATTAGGTGAAATTAATTCTTTTGCTGATCTTAGATCCTCCATTTTGAAATGAGGAGTATGTATAAACTCGTTTAATTTTTTTAGATTTATAATAAATCTATTAGACTTATCTGGTTTTGAAACTAAAAAGTATGATGACACAAATTGACCCCTGCATTCTGTACATGTTTCAATAGCTCCTTTAGATAGAAGTGTGGAAATTTCATCCCCTATTTTCTTATATTCATTTGGAGTCCAGTTTGGAAGTACTGGTTCCCGAATTTGAAATGGCTTCTTTTTAAAAGATATGTCATATCCTTTTATACAGTTTAAAATAAACTCATCTGCGGTAATACATTTCCACATTTCTATATAGAGTGCTAATCTACCTGCTGTATAGATTACCTTGTTTACGAGTACTTCCTCAATGCAGAACGGTTTAGTTTCTGTGGTTTTACTGCATTGTGTGAGGGTCGCTGGCCCTGAAATGGTTTGTTGGACTTGAACTTTACATTTGTAAACTGTCTCCGAGGAACATAGCCCACCTGTCTGGTCCTTACAGGTGGGCCTCTCCAGTTTCCCTCACTCCCCTTTTTAGGAGTAGGTTTCCCAGATGCTTTTAATGAAGCTGAAGCCTTTTTGATGTTCTTAGCATCTTTCACTTGATCATTAAGCTTGGCTCCATACAGCCATTCATCAGAGATAGTAGCCTCTAGGGTTGATTTAATGTCTTTATCCAGGTTTGGTGTGATAAAAGATTTTCTGGTAATTGAATGTTGGTGAAAAATATCAGTCATAATTTTTCCCGAGTCCCACAGGTATTTCATTAATTGTACCTGGTCAACACCATCCTCAGGGTTTTCGACTAACATTGACATTGCTGCCCCAAGTGATATTAGGCTTGAACCCATAGAGTTTTGGGTATCGATGAAGTGTTGATCCCTCTTCTTTGCAATGTCCGTTAGATGACTTACTATTTCCAAGTTAACCCTGGGTGCTTCTGTGCGAAATGCACCTTCTCTGTTGTATTTTTTTAGAAGGTCTTTCCTGGTGTCATCTGTTAAGCCTTTGGTCATCCACTGTGTCCACTGTTTTTGGATGGTGTCCTCAATCTTTATTGTTGAGGTGGATGGTAATTCTTCTCCCATTATTTCAAGTAACTCCTGGTTGTAGACATGTGGATCCTGGATTTCATCCTCAGGTATACTAATGGTATCCATTGGGGATTCGTCAGTGTCATTATGAGACGGCCCTGGTATGTTTTCTTTATTGGCCTCAATAACATCTGTAAAAGATGATTAAGGTCTGTATTAGTTATACTCAATAACGACGTATTTGGTTCTTATTGAATAAGCTGGTTCTTATTGAACCCTGTTAGTATGTATAGATATACTCAGTGTTCTAATACATATAGTATGTAATATGCTTTTATTTCGAGTAGAAATGTATATGATATGTTCGTATGGAACTGAGCACGCTCGTGTGGAGCTACTCAACATGATATATCGTTCGTGTGGAACGTTCATGTCTAGGTAATGATAAAATTATAATTTCGTTATGATTTCTTATTATGTAGAAACACTCTTACCTGTAGAATCATTATTCTTGTTTTGATTTTCAATAAAATTTGACACACATTTTGTTAGCTTGTCGATTTGCTCCTGCATTAGCTTCAGTTTTTTATGGGTTTTTTGTTCTTCACAGTCTTCCCTAGACCGTGAGCGAGATTTGTGTTTTGGCATTGCTTTTAATACGATTTATTTCTGTGATAAACAATATTATTTGTTTCACGGGTTCTCTTAAACGTCCACAGTTGTTCGCACAACAAAACAATATGGCGGCCGAGGGACGCGCCCACGCGGACAGCGTGTAACGCGGGAATATTTGAATTGAATCTCTAAACGTTGTGAAGTTTAAGCATACTTAACAGTACTACTACATGTTATCTATCATCGAGAACGAGACGCGTAATATAATTAACATTATGCCCAACGAAGTGGGCACTTGAATAATATAAAGTAAGTAAGGACAGATCTAACGTTACCTACGGGACAGATCTGGTATAATATATGCATATCAATTATCATGTATGATATTACATCAGATTTTGTAACATAAATAGGTTTATCCTATAGCTATATACAAAGAATAGTTACAATATAGGTAGCTTTAACTCAATACAGTCGCGATAAAACAACGTTATCTATCGTACGAACGTACGAAATAACAATACAACAATTCATTACTCCTTATCGTTCAACCATTTGCACTAAACCTTTGCTATTCTTTATTGAATTTTATGCATTCAATAGGTATAGCTTATTTCAAAGAACCGATGTTTACACACACACTTAAAATTACACTCTTATTATAACACATACACACACATATACACATTAAACATGTCACGTAAATATTTTCTAGTCGTATACTTTCTAGTAGTAACTTCTACAACGAACAATAAACGCACCTGAGCATTCCTTGCAAGAAGTTCACGCACTAACTGAGCACCGAGCCCTGTAGACCCACCAGTCACTAAAATGACCTTTCCTTCAACACTCCAATCCATATTGTACGTCCAACAAAATTCAATACACTTAACTCGACACTACAGTATCGCCGAATATTATCACATAATTCACGGCTATCGTGTTATCAGGAGATAAACACGCTTACTCTGACGATTGCACTTCGCTTACTAATTACAATTACAACTATGAAGCAAAGTGATCTGATTCGTCATCCTCACTGAGCGTGTCAATATATTTTTCCTTCCCTTTGTTAGAGCAGATTTAATTACGTAGTTATTGGGAATTGATGACGACATTCCCAGATATAGTTTTAAGTATGAATCGTGTTAACAATTTCAATGAGACTTAATAGACTAATATGAAAATAAACACAATTAACATAAAACAAATAAGTTGCTTTAATTTAATGGCTGGCTTGTTTACAAAAAATCGATTAGTTAAAAATAATATTTATTTAATTTTTGATTCGTAATTTATGTCATACTAGATATTGTTCGCGAGTCCGTCCGCGTGGACTTGCATTTAAACAACTCTTTTAAAAAGTAGCCTATGACCTTTTTCAGGCCCTAGACTATATCTGTATCAAATTTCCAATCGGTTCAGTAGTTTTGGCTTGACCCCAAGACGGACAGAAAGATAAAAATACTCTCGCATTTTTATAATAATAATAATAACTTTATTTATTTGCCAAAGGTTTACAAGAATATATTATATGTTAGTATAGATTATGTCAGAAAAAATAACTTTCGTATTACATATAATATTACACTTCATGTGTTGTTAGAAATATAAAAGGCTATATTTTATCAGTTTAAATCATTCAGATGGATGCTGATATGAAAATATTTAAAATTCATTGGGTTGTCGACGCGGAGTGAAGTATTTTTGACCGCTGTGGGCGCTTCGCTCGTATTCAACGAGTTTGGATCAGCGCTTTCAGTTTTCAATGACCTTGCGTTTCAGCATTTTAATAGATGGTTTAGATTTTTACATATCTAATATCTTAGTGTAATGATTCAGTTTTAGTTAGTTTATTCCGAATTTTGCATTAATTGGTAACTAAATTTTTACATTTAATACATACAACTAATAAATTTTAAGTATATTTTGAACCATTGAATTTTAGAATCTGACGTCAAGCCAAGTTAGTGAAGCAGTAGTGGCCAGCTTTAACCAAAATGATATCAACTTCAACAGAACTTAGTTGTCAAGAAATAGTAATGGTCAAATGTTATTGCGATAAAAAATGATTCCTGTTTATTATGACAATGTTATAACCATTGAATAAGACTCATTAATATTCTTAAACTTATCGATTTGCTTCTATAATATCTATCAAGCTAAATGGCAAAATATTACGGCAAACCTTTATAAAGCATCAAAACATCACGAACAATAGAAAAAGATCACTAATGTATCAAAGTTACTCTATCCTTAGCACTACGTCGCTGTTTGCTTTGCGTTATGAATATTAATTCTTATTTGACTCTTTGTTGGATGAACGCTGAAATATTAAATATTTATATTTCATTATTGTGGTGTTAGTTTTCTTCACAGGTAACTTTTTGTTTCTAAAATTAAAATGGTTTTAATGAATTGTTCTTGCTTTGAAGTCCAAGGTAACACTTGGTTATTTAATTGAGCTATATGTAGACTTTTGTATTGACATTGTTTTACAAAACAATTTAAATACAAATATATTGTTTAATAAACTCGATATTATATTATGTACCTAATAATTAGTACCTACTGGAAATACAATGATAAGAATATAACTGTCTTCTAAGCTATTTGCTCTGTTAGTTGCATTGCAGATAATTTAATTTTACTTTTTTAGTAAACTACAGTACAGATTACAAATTCTGTGAATTTCAATCAATGTTATTCTAAAATTCTTTGTATAAAATGACTCGCAGTGCGGCGATGTTGAATTTCAACAAAACTTTTCCCTTTTTATTTTGTGTTTTATTATTCTGCCAGTTGCCCACATTCCGTGTTAATAAAGAAAAATATTCGCGACACAGAAATTAAAATAAAAATAGGACGTTTGAGTGAGTGTTTTGAAAAGTCTTTGTATTCTTGACACATTTTAAAAATTTCAGTACAGCTTAGGGCTTTTGATGTCATGGTCTTAACAACCTTTTTATAACTATAATTAGGCGAATTTGTGCTAAGAGAGCATACGAATGTACGCTTTTATAGTTTGATGATTTGATGATGATGATTATTTTATAAATAAGTATTGTAGTTATTATTAAATATAATTACAGTAGGTACCTATAGTATATTGTTTGCGTTTAGGTAGATAGCATAGGATAGCCTAGCTGAGCCGCTTATATTTCTAGTAATGCTTTATATTTTATTTCTAAATAAACATTACCAAAATTTTATTTTCGAATTCAAATAAACATATTATGATCGAATAGTTTTATTTTAGGGAAGAATAAAAATGTGGTGTTATATATAAAGTGGTTAGAAGATCTATTTCTACAGATGTTTATACCTTCAGTGCTACTGTTTCTATGAACTGTATATAAATGTCAGTACGGTCCTATCAAGATTGGTTATATAATAGGTAAAGGTTTAAATACGTATTGAACGAAAATTCGAGTCACGGCTTTTCTAAGAAATTCTTTAGATAAAAAATCCCTTCCATGATCGTGGTCTTTAATACCTTCAAATTTACGGTCTCTGGTCTATCGCCAGTTTTCTAAGAACGAGATTGCGTAAATATCTTTTTAACCTCGGATTTGAAATGGAAGCTTCGTCTAAATTTTTCTTATATTTTTTGGCTCAAAATATTGTACTACCTAGTTTAACTACCAAAAGTTATTAAGTAAACGTTAATTAAAACGAAATATTACTAAAGCTCACACATACCCGCTTGGTAAACTCAATTTTGTGGTGTAAATTTATCAAGCACCCTCCGGTCAGAGTAACTAGATTCTGTTTGATCGACTTTAGATGGTTTTACATCAACTGTTTAATATTCAAAATATGTTGAAACAGATGGAAGAGATTTACGTTAGCTTGCTTATATTGTATAATATTATTAGTGGTCATAACTTCGTATTAAAAAACAGTGTTCTTCACGACCTATATCTGCCGTTTAGGTTCTTACATTTCTGATATTAGACAGTGATTCTTCAAAGGAATTTTATTCGCTAATTGTTCATAATGTACATATGTATAATTTAAAAGAGAGGCCCATATATCCCTTTTTATCAACCCTCGCTCTATTATATTGCGTTCTTCGAAACTCTACCTCTCCTTCATAGATCAGCAACTATGATGCTGTTGGCTTACCTGATAGTATGATTAAACGATGAGATTGATATCTCACCTACTTACTACCCAGTACCCACTAAAGCCTTAACTTACAAATGTATAAAATAAATTCGTACATTTTAGTTTAAAAGTTAAAGATTGAAAAAACGAAACGAAACGAAAGTTGTTATTCTACCTGCATTATATTTTACAATTTATAAAGTAAATTTTATTCACAAAAGAGAAAATCGAAATCATAAATACAGATGCAACGTGATACCAAAATAAAGCGGCTTTTAGGCAAAATCCGGCGTCCCTCGTTTCGTTTTCACTGTCACAAGTCAGAACGCTGACATGGCATTTAAATCATTTCTATGCAATACTTTTTGACGTTTAAGAATAAATTTACTTACACACGCATTAAAGTCTATTAATACTTTATTATTCTAATGTCTAAACTATATACGTAATTATCTACGTAATTACGTGTTTCGTTACATAAATTTCATTTTTTTTTTATTTCATTTATTTATAGACGTATAACTATTTTGATTTAAAAAATTATCAGCTGTTGAAATACCGAGCTTACGTGTACAATGTACATGTTAAAATCGTTTTGTACAAAAATTACTACTCTTCTAAAAAACGCGCTAGCTACGATAACGATAAAACCGAAGTTCTTAAAACATAAAACAATATCATCTAACATTTACCAGTGAAAGTCCCCCATATGACAGGAAACAACTATGTTTCAATATGACAGGGTACATATCTAATAAACGGCTCCGATACATATAGACAGGAGATGCGAAACGTGACATATGCGGCCTGATACTTACTCTTTACTCGCAAATAAAATTTGAGAGACATTTCGCCAAAACCAAGTTATGGAAAGGGAACTCCAAGAATAAGGTCACGCGCTACCAAGTTTCACGAATTTTCATGATTCGTCGAAATTTATTTCGTATGGGTACCAAGAACGAATGATAACCAATCAGATGTATATTCAGATATGACGTAATTTTTCTTCTACTTTTTATTTAGTCTTCATAAATATATCGCCTAAAGTCAATATAGCTCGTAATTTATAGCGCTTAAAAAGGATATTCTTATGAGTTTAAAAGGTTTCGAATATTTCTGTACGGAATATGAAAATTAAGCAATCTGAGTGCTCCGCTCAGATTATTTTTATTAGGCTATGATTATAAATAATGTTCTTATTTTTGACGTTTATTTTGATTTCGTTATTTATTTGGAGACAGTCTATATTATTGTCAAAGAAATCATAAATATACCTTTTTCTATTTTGTTATATTATTTAAATGATGTTTTAACTACATTAGTCATTTAAAATGTATTCAAAAATAATTCGATACTGTCTTGACTTTCTTTAATCACACAAGAGAACAACGTACTATTCTTTACGCCCGTTATTCAAAGCGCTCCAAATTCGCATTGCCAAGGGCGGGTTCTTTGATGAAATTTAAATGCGTCTGTCAGCCGAAATAAGATGTGGTGTTTCAATTTGCAGTACATATGTGTGAGAACGTTGAAGTTAAATTATAAATGATTTGCGGCTTATATTTCTCGCGCTTTGCACATTCAGTTTTTAATATTAGCTTTGAGATTATTTATGCTATGGTACTTTTATGTCTAAATAAGTTTTACCCTGTTGTTTATTGTATCTTTTGGACTTCTCTATACTTAATCTAGACTTAATTTTATTGAAAATTAAGTCTAGATTAAGCTGAATTGATTTCGATATGTTTTTTTTTAAATTTCCACCATCAAATCATGTTTAAACTATCTTTCTTAACCAAAAATAAGGTTACTAGTAGTAATACCAAGTTAGTGAGTAGTAGCCAAAAACTACTTTTAATATTTTTATGTCTTCATTAATTAATTAACCCTACAGGATAATTTATATAAATCCAACCTGATCAAGATTAATTGGTACGAGCCAACATAGGAACTTTAATAAAAACTCGACTAACTCATTTTAAGAGTGCAGAAAAGTGCTGAGAATACTGTTGACTTTGCTTAACTTTTCCTCTGTGCTTGTTTAACGAAAAGCTAACAAACTTAAGGATTTGTTGTTGGAGGATATCACTTAGATTAGTGCTAATTAAATTTCCTTAATGGCCGCCGGTAGACGGTAACACGTTTCAAAAGAAAATAGTTTTGTTACTGAATTATTTGGATTCCCATTCGCATCCTTACATTTATGTCGATTCAAACAGTATTTCTAATGTAAAAACTTCTTTACAGGTCTTATTTGATAGCTTTACTCTGGGTCGCTTCACATCATTCACGGAAGATGGCTGTCCAGACGGGTATATGCAGATCCAGGAAGCCAGCCGACCGCAAGTCGGGGGCTCTTGGTGCGGCACGTCTTGGGGTCCATCTATATACTACAGCGAAACTAAATCAATCACACTCATCATAAGACTGCTTCATCTATCCAAAGAACAGAACAACTACAATTTCAACTTTCGAATGGCATTTAAAGTTCTAAGAAAGGAGTTCGCGACTGTTCGATACGGGGGAACACCGCCTTCAGGTAAGCAAAATAAACTAAAAATAAAATCATATTTTTGTAAAGATATCCTTTATTTAAGTTAAGTCACATATAGGTTGCCAATATATCATGCAATTTCTATTACAGAGCGACCCTTTTTCAAACTACGACCCATGCCATATCCCGTAAACATATCGCGCGGAGATGATACCAACGTTGGGAGAGCTACAAAAACCCCAGAGTATTACCTTGGGGATTTGATTGCTGGGACTTATTGCTCCCGAATCTTTAGCGACTGTGATCGTAAAAACTGTAGGTTACAATCCCCGAATTTCCCTGGAGTTTATCCGAGGAATTTGACATGTTATTATGCGGTCCGACAACACGAAGTGCCTCAAGGAAAACATGCTTTAATAGTAGTGAAACAACCTAATGGACAATTAGTTTCGATTCGAAGTCAAAAAGCGTTGTATGCGCCATCTCAGCAAGAGAGAGGAAATAATGGTAGGGAGATGAAATTTTGGCAGCAATGCGACGAGGTACAAGACTACGTGACTGTGTACGATGGTTACACAACCAGGGATCCAGTTATTTTAAGGTTCTGCGGCGGAGGTGTGTCTGTTCCAGAAGCGATATCGAGCGGACCAGAACTGCTGGTCGAATTTACGACGTCCCCATTCGGTACATTTTTGCAACCTGCCACATCACAATCTTTACACGGTTTCCAACTAGAAGTCGAGGTAATAACTAATTTATCACTCCTTATTAAAATATATTTCTATAAATATTCATTCTCCTTAAAATATAATCATGCTTCTCCCAGAGCACGAACAAAACAGTTTGAAAGATAGTAAGCCTTTTGCAATTAAATAATGTTTAAGATTTTATTCCAAAAGCCATTGTCTTTGAGACAGATTTAGTCAGACGCTTAGTTGGCTGAAATAATTACATCTAGTTAAATTCAATTTAATTTTAGAAAGCTCTATAATTAATCGTCTCCAATTCTGTAAGGACTTACGTAGTCATTAGTTGTTCTCAAATAATTTGTGCTTCCTTTGAGCATTTAAAATCTAATTAAAGTTTATAAAATTTATAAACTTCTACTGATTTTACTCTTTATTCAAGCTTGGCTTTTAGTTTTTATTTTATACCTTGAAATCAACTTTGTACACGTCCCGTGTATTTTCAATTCCTTTTACTGATTAAAAATGAAAAACAATACAAAAGCAAAAACCTTCTATTTGAATATAAAGTGTAATTAAAAATCCGGTCATGTTGGACAATAAATCAAGGCATGCTAGTCCCTGTTTGGGTGTATGCCAGAAAGTAATTAGGTAAGCGTACGGCCAGTTATTATAATGGAGCATTCAGTACCGCACCCATTGTTTCAACTTATCGAATTAGGCCACGACCTTTTTACGTCGCAGGACTAAAACAGTAGGTACATTTCACCCAGCTATTGTGGTCCACCTTGAGGAAAAAAAGTTTTCGCCTCGTCACGCTTACTTTGGCTTGTTCTGCTGAAGTATAATAAATCAATTGATTAAGAGAACAACGGAAAGTGTGATGTAACGTATCTCATTTATAGAGGATGAAAATGCTCTTAGCTTTAGTTAAATAATAATTTATAGTTTGTTACTTTTACCTGAATGCTATTAGAATATTTATTATTAAAAAATAAAAATATCCTAAAGTGCGCAAATAACCTTTCAATTTACGGATTTTTTATATGATGTGAATAGGCCATCAATTAATATAAATTAGGTTTTTAAAATAAATAGCACATTCTGGAGCTACATTTTACTTTATATGTATTTAATGTAACGTTTCTTAAAAGTCCTATAAAGCTGCTAATTTTCATAACTATGAATTTAAACGATCATATTAAAATCTGGGTTACTAGGTATCTCAATCCCTCTTGACCTCTTCTTAGCATATCACACTTTCGTGTCTTTATTACACGATATAGACTGAATAATATTAAAAATCATTCGCTTCGTGGAAGCGATAGAAATATTTTATATCCCGTCTCCGTTTATTGAAAACGCTGATACCGCATATACGATAGCGTTAGATTTCCGAGCTAATAAAATAAGTATTACCATAATAAACCGTTTTAGGTTAGATTTGTGGATCAACAATCGCCAACCTACGCGAAAAATAAACGGGCTTGCGAGTTTTGGATCAGAGGAACGGGGAGAGGCATTTTGGAACATCCCCAACACTCATTGCCGCCGAATACGACCTGCTTATATCATATGCAGGGAATAGACACATCGGGGCCCTCAGGAAGGAATATTATCTACAGACGCCAGTTCTCGGCGCCGAGATTTAGAGTCTGGTTCTCTGTATTAAAATTTTATGTGACTAACGCGCTTAATCCGAACTTGCCTGAGGATGAGTACTGTGGAAGCCATTTGAATATATGGGACGGTCCTATGAGAATATCGCCCGGGTGTAGCGATATATTTTGGTAGGTATTTGAGGTTTGGTTCAGAATATTATACATTCATTGTATATAAAACAGTTGACTTTAAATCCGTAGACACTATATGTCTAATGAATATTTATTTGCAGCGACAAAGAGCGGTCTGTACAAATGTCGAGAGCGACGTCACCTCAATCTGTGATAGTGGGTCGCCCGCCCACAAATGCCACTTTAGTTGCCCGATTCTGTCGAGAAAGGGCACCTAGGACATGCGAACATGCATTACTTAGGAAGTCTAGAGCTTGCGCGCGTACTGAAAGTTTTCTTTCAAAAGGCGATTCTCTAACGTTAGAACTGAAATTGACGCAAGGGACCGCCTTAAAGTAAGTTATTAGTAAGTTATTATAAGAGTATTTTTTATTGAGCAAGCTACTAAATAGTTATTTTAAATTATCTGTATTAAATTTATCAGCAAAATAGTTAACATATTATTCTACTCCAATAATCTATAAAGCTAACAGCAAAAATCATGTTTTATTTCCTGATGGCTTTTAACTTCTTTAAGCATTAAATACTTATTCAAGATATTCCATATATCTTTTGTTGATTGAATCTGGTCTTTACAGGCCAATATTTTTCAAAGCCCTTTACGAGTTCGTTGACCTACACCAAGATGGCGAGCCTTGGGGAAGAGGCCCGTGTTCTAGAAGATTCTCCTCTCGATCCTTCCCTGAAGCACCTGCAGATCCACCGGTTACATTCTCATCGCCTAGAGACGTATTCTTGTATGGAAGGGGCGGTTCGCGGAATATAAGGTGACTTCTACTCGACACATTGTAAAAACTGATCCCTTTTCTATATTTTTTACAGTAATTAGCTATAAAGATTCTGAATTACGAATAATATGAATATCTATTAGTATAACAATTTTTAATAAAATCCAGATCAGGGAATCCAAAGTTTAAATAAGATCATGCTGTACGTATATGTACGCCTCAAATTCTACTTAACTTTTTTTTTCTCACCTTAAGAACTATCTTTGTACTTCAAGGAATATTCTAAAAAAGAAATCAGTCTGTATCATATGCAAGTGCATAGATGCACCACATATGGCAATTAATTTTTATAGTATAATTAGTATCTATACTAATGTATAGATCAGTAATTCCCAAAGTGGTCTATGTATAGTACGCGTCACGAATCTTTAGCGCTGAACGAAACCTGCGCAGAAGTCAAAAATAAGGTATCGAGGTAACGGTGCGTGGCGCGGGGCGCGTGATCGTCGAGTGCGCGAGCGTCTTTCTCGCACCAATACGTCCATTACGAGCGCGATTCTACCGATGCGCAGCTATTCTCGACCAGCGCTAAACATAAATGACACGTACTATACCTGTAAGTGTGGTTAAAAACACAACTATGAAATAATCTTTACACCATGTTTCCAGTTGCACGTACCGTTTCGAAGCAAACCCAGGGGAGGTGGTTCGTTTAAGAATCTGGAGCGTACGAGCTGGTGGTAGACTTTGCCGTTCGGTGCACTCCGCCAACTCGCCCTGGTTCCGGTGTGGCGGGGACCCTACAGCAGCCGTCAGGGTATTCGATAGACCGTGGAGAGACAACGGGCCTGGAGTATTGAGGGATTGTTTGTGCAGGTTCGTAAAAAACTGGTCTACTAATAATATAGAATATTAGTAGCGCTATTTCGTATGAACCTATTACATTTAAAAGCAGTTTTAGAACGAAAATATTGAAGCATAGAAATATTTAAATTTCATACAATATTCTAGCTTCACTTGATAGGAGGCAGAACTTAGGTACATAGTTTTAAATTATATGGTTTCCATCAGTTGTAAAAATAAATGTTACCTATTGATGGGTTGAATTGAAAATATGGAAAAACACGGGACTTGATCCTATACAGATGAATCAGCGGATATTAAATATACGCAAAAAAATTATGAAATATAATTGAAACTAACATTTATCAAAACAGCTGCATCAATGAAACTGCTCACCCAAGAAAGCAGTTATTTTCTTTAAGTTCGAACTAATATTATTTCACTTCATTAAACTTTCCGATGTTCTGTTTCAAGATAAATATACCCTAAATTTTTTACCACTTACAGTGACGTAACAGACTACGAATTCACATCAAGCTCGACGGTCGCCGAGCTGAAGTTTGACGTAGTCAATATGTCTGCTGTGGACGACTTCAGGTCGTTTGGATTTGAAGCGTCTGTGGAGTTTGTTCGAGTGGAGTCTGAATGTGAAGGAACGCATCGAGTGCACGGGCCAAGCGGCGAACTGCTCTTGTATTCTTCTATGATCAATATAGTAAGGCTCTTTTATAACATAGAGAGCAAACGAGCAGGCGAGCCACCTGATGGAATGGTCATCGCCCATGAACACTCGCTTGACAGCTCTGGAGTGGGTTGCCGACCTTTTAAATATACGTACGCTCTCTACTTGAAGCACCCCAAGTTGTAATTCATCAGAAATACCGCTTGAGTGAGCTGATTCCACAAGGTGGTCAATATGTTTACCTTGAGAAATATATAATGAAGTTTTTTTTTTTTAGTTTTACGACTTAAACACATTGTCGAGTTTAAAGCATCTGTATACAAGCAATAGAAACGAATAAAATCTTAATTTTATATTAATAATAAGAATCAGTTTAGTAATTTTAACATGCTTTGATGCTGACTTGCTCAAATAAATTGAGGGGTATAGAAGCAAAGGCGCCTCAGTCCAAAAATGCATTTTTTTAAACTGAGCACACCAAATTATAGCGATTAAAAATTGCTACAACATATTATTATCGACACCATCCAAATCCACCTAA
>DWAJ01002850.1:0-16232 GCA_018238005.1 Eurema mandarina
AATATTCTATAGAATCTTTGCGAACGCACTAAGAACAACGAAAGAATGCTCTACGCCTGTTTACACTAGAAGAATTTGACGTAGTGGGGATAGAATGAGCATTCGCTCGTTTGGTGTAAATCCACCTGGAAAACATACTTGAAGTAGCAATTATTTTTATACTATTTTGCATATACGAGATTGAACTAAGTGTATTAAATTATGTACTACAAACCTAAATGTCCAGTGGAATCGCACCCTCTAACAGGACATCGTCTCTCCGATGGCGTAGTAACTTGTTGCACAGCGGGAGATTTCACAAGAGCTGCCCGAGCTTTCGCTAGCCTTTTGTCTTCTTTGCTAAAATTTTTGTGTTATATGTTACATTAGGAACATTTAAAGAACACTAATAAATACACTACAAAGAAACTTATGTCCGAGCCTGAATGTATTCACTTTCTAGAAACATTGTCAAATAAAAAAATCTCTATGTAGAAATACCACAATAAAGTTTTAAAGATTATAAACATCCAAATAGGGGAAAACTCTTAAACCCTGGCAACACATCTACAGTTTTTAAAACAATATGTTCACAGTCAGCTGATTCGCAACTCAGAGAGGATTTTTATCTGCTAATGATATAGTAAGACGCCTCGCCACAAATGATATAGTGATGAGTGGAAGAACTTGGAAGACGCCTATGTGTCAAAGGACATGATGTTATAAAAAACTCGATGTGGAAAATTTAATTAAGAAACGTAGTAATATAGTATTAAATATCAGCAATAAATGCTTACATATTTAAAAAATAGCAACACTTTTATCCAATTAAGCAGTTTTCTAACCTCATTTCATTACTCTTTTCTCGTTCCTCAGCATCAGAATCCGAGTCAGTGTGTGTTGCTTTTGCTGCGGCCATACGAGACACTCTGGCTGATATGGATCTAGTCAGCTTACGAGGTACCACTTCAACTACTGAGTCACCTGAATCTCCGCTTTTTTGGGCGTCCTGAAATTTTTAAGTAGAAAGTAAGAAAGGTTTATTACAAAATTTACTTTTCGTTTCTTTAATAATATCTAATAAGTCTTCAACAATTAATAAATTAAAAAAAGAACATTAATAAGGCGCCATCCTTACTTATACTTTGAAAACGAAAGTATATCTGGATGAATTTTAGTTATGGTTGGAGATGGGACATGCTAGTTTTTGACACAATAGTGAGTATGTACCACTTATGTCTTGAGAGGTGCACCAAATTTACACAGAATAGGTAGATGAGATTAGTATACATTTTCTTGGGATTATTTCACACCTTCATTCTTTAAGGATAACAATTGTTATATGTTGTCTGTGAAATAGACTGTTTATTTTAGTTATAATAGCAGAAATAAACAGGTGACTCTCACCTTATGGTTTGCCTTTGCTTGCTTTGGTGGATCCTTCTTTGGAGTTGGTTCGCTGTCACTATCAGTTGTCCCAGACTCAGCAGACGATTGGCTTGACGTACATGATGAAGCACTCTTCTCCTCCGAAATTTTCTTTGGAGGAGGCCCGTTCGAACGACTTGCTCTACGCTTTGCACTATCCTTTGACGTAGAATTAGAATCATTGTTCTGAGCAGACGTTAACGGCGACGAATCCTTTTCTTCGCTTGATTTTCTAGTAGCAGGTTTCTTAGATTTCGGGGACGCTTTTGGACTCGTTTTCGACGATTTACTTTCCTTACTCTCAGAATCGGATTCAGAGCTATTATCTGGTGAAAATATGCTCTTTTTCTTCGAAGCACTATCATTTTTTACGTTTTTATTGACCGTTTTAGATATAGCTTTGACTTTCGCTCCAGTTGCTGTTTTTGGCGCTGGTTTGTGTTTAGCGAGCACACTAGCTGCATTCTTCGTTTTTGCGGAACCTCGTCTGCGAGGAGGTAAGGGTTTTGGACTGGGGATTTTAGGTGTGTCTTCATCGCTGGACGATAATAGCTTCGGTTTCGACGTTCGTCTTGGTTTGGGTTCTTCTTTTTTCTTGGGTTCCTCTGGAGGGGTTGGCTTGGGGGATTTGGGGTCGGCTGTAGTTGCCTGTACGTCAGATGCTGAAGAGTCCGAGTCAGAACTACTTGAACCAGATCCAGAACTCGTTGATGACGTAGCACTACTGCTTGACTCTGAGCTTGACCCAGAACTGCTCTCAGTACTGCTATTACTTACCTGAAAAGGTTTTTACATAAAATATTTTAAAAACATTACTCATTATAGCAAGTTCTGAAGTTTTCTGTAACGTAAATATAGATTTATCGTGCAAATGGTTTAATTCCTTCTTGAACAAAAAGTTTGATTCTAAATAAGTTTATATATGTACAATTAGAACTATAAATTATAAACTAGTAAAATACTAGATAACTATAAAGATACTAGATAATATAATAAAGATCAGTGATAGTAAATGCTTAAAACATGTTAAAGTATTGTATCGAAAAACTTACATCTAGATTCGTCATGATGAGAACTAAAAAGCGACTAGTTTTGAATATTATCTTCTCAAAAGTAGTTTGTTATGCTTAATATTTCAATTTAATTTACAAATCGCACAATTTCATTATAATAATTATAAAATATCGTCAATAAAAATAAAGTATGCATCAAAACATTTTCTGATTTCTGGTTGTTTGTCAATTGTCAAAGGTCATCTGTCATTAGGGGCATTCCACCGTTTTCTTTTTTCTTCAGCTATGGCAATAATGCCATGAAATAAGCGGACAGGCAAAAAATGTTGATGCTTCAGATTTCAATAATATTTTAGTATGTTATACCTATATAGGTCCTCAACCTAGTCAATAAATATTTTTACTCTGTGGTATATAGTTATTGATTTAGAGCCTAATGAAGTTTTGAGTCTACAGCAGGAAATCACTATTTGTAGTCCCAAAAAATATTTAAAATGTATTTTATAATTTAGATATTGAGCTCTCTTTTGACATTTTTAGAAAGTGTAATTTGTTTTTGGAAATTAAAAAAAAAGAATTATATTATATTAACTCGATTTTCTCAAACTTGGACCACTTTAATTTTTTTATTTTTTTTCGATAATAGCTTATAGTATGTAGATTAATCCTTGCCAAGTCTCATAATGGGCCCGGGAGTAGTTTAGGAGCTAGTACTAGTTTGCAGAAATCTATTTCTAAGAAAACATCTGCTCTCTTCGATGTCTACTTTTCGGGCATAGTATATGTACGTCTGAAGCATAATATAGCAGTTCGGACAAGTTTACAATCATCAAACAGTATCAAGACACCTGAAAAGTTGTACGATTGGCCTATAACATCAATGCCCCAACACTCATAAAATTTTAAAAATAGCTGCTATAACTAACGCCTAACTAACGTCACGTAACTATGAACAAATATTTTTTATTTATTTAAGTTGTTAATAATAATTCTTATATACTTTATAACTGTTTTTATACTGCTTTTCTGTATTCTGAGTTCTATAAAATTTGGTACCTATAGATCATTGGATCCTACTGACACTTGACACAGTCAAGTTGACATGACTGATCACTGTCACTTTTTTTTCGTAAAACCTCGATTGGAAATATTTATTGTGCTTTGTTGTTTACATCACTTTTGCGCGTTGGGAATTTACAGATACCGTGATCCGATGTTTTAATAAAATTTTGCTTTTGTTCAGTGTGATTGTCGAAATTTATGGTTGAATTTTCTGTCCAAAAATGTCGTGTAGCTCTAGTGAAGACTTGCCAGACCAGTGTAGAGTAAGCTTACAATGTATCTAATAGTCGTTTTTAATACTTTTCCAATAAGATACCCGACCTTCAAACAATTTGCTTCGCCTAGTTTTAGTTTTGCATATAATTTTTACTTTTCCTTATTAGAATATTGCATCATTTATTATTGTTAAAGTTCGTGAATACTTTTTTGTATCGTCAGCGTAACGATAGGAGAATTCATACCTAAACCTACAATATTGAAGATCGATCGTTATGTTATTTACCTACATATTATTATTAAAAAAAAATTCAAGACATTTTTAACCTAAAGACATATTTAACCTGAAGTATTTAGCAATATAGAATATTTATGCCACTATCTATGCCAATATCTATCTATCTATATACATATTATTACACATAGCATGATTTTAGGATCTATTCACACAAGATGGGGTGCTTCTCAAATCATGTACGGGCAGACCCATAACTGATCTAAACTCCATTGGTATGCTATGTATAGTTCAAAATGCGGAGGGTCAAAAGTGCATAGAGTGGAGACCTAATGATCTCATCACAATTGACTCCGACACACAGGAACAAGAATGGGCCGTAGTACATACTATTGGTAAGTGTAATAATATTGTTGGAACTGGTTCGACTATGATTATTGTACAATTTTACACATGAATAATGTTTTGATATAGTCTTAAAAAAAACTCAAGTTGTATGGGATTGGGAATTCTATTAATCAATCCATAAGGTATTTTTAATTTATACCCTTGTGTGTGTGTGTGCTAGTGTGTTATAAATTTATAACAGGCAAGGGTGACTGAGCACTTAAGTGCTTTAATTTTAAAATTATAATAAAATCAAGGGTCTGACAACTAGTTATAAAACTGACTGAAACTGTTTTTCTTTAGTTCAAAGGGAGGTTAATTAAAAGGAGTGTAGGTAAGACTACCACAAAAAATATCCCATTTAACATAACTGACTGTAATAGTCATTATTCATAGTTATTATTCATTGAATAATGGCGTTATTATTGATTCAGAATAACTTATGTCATTGGGGTCATTGTACTATTCTCATGATAATAAGCACATTCATTGATTCTTATCAAAAGTGACTCTTCTAATGAAATAAATATTGCTTTGCACTGTATATAATAGACTTATTAATAATACATCCATTGCACCAATTTTGAAAATTAAATAGTGATTCTTTAGATAATGGTATAGTACGCGTCACGAATCTTTAGCGCTGAACGAAACCTGCGCAGAAGTCAAAAATAAGGTATTGAGGTAGCGGCGCGGCGCGCGTGATCGTCGGGTGCGCGAGCGTTGATTGGTTGTCCCAGTCGTGTTGTCTTTCTCGCACCAATACGTCAATTACGAGCGCGATTCTATCGATGCGCAGCTATTCTCGTCAATCGCTAAACATAATGACGCGTACTATAATAGAATATTCTGATGGTTTCCAGAATGTTCCTGGTGGCAGTATCTCTAAGTCTGGTCGGGCAGATGTTGGTGATCTACTTCCCCCCGCTGCAGCGGGTGTTTCAAACTGAAGCTCTTACTGGACACGGTGAGATAGACTATAATTTGTTTGTTTTCCTTATATAATATGGTTGCCTGGAAGAGATCACTCTATAGTATAAATAAATAAATTTCCGTATTTATGCAAAATGGAACCACTAGACAATTTTTGTTAAGGTTCATGCAAGAATTCCTATCTAAATATGGTCGTATTTCTTATAAAAGAAGCAACCAATCAATCCAAATCAAAAACAATTTTGTAATGAAAAAATGACCATAGATGAATGTATGACCATGAAAGAGACCATGTTTAGATAATAATTTTTGAATAAACCCAAAAAAGAAAAATTGTTGAGTGGTTCCACTTTGTATAAATACGAACATTAATAAGGTTGCTGTGTGTATAAGTGTTCCAATCATTTTGATTTACTACTTCCTAATGAAACCAAGCGTAGATAAATAAATTGGATAGTAAATTTGTGATGCAAAGTTAATTAAAGCTTGATTAAATCATGAGATGGTGTTGAGTTTTGATTTCCTTATTTAAGGAATTGTTATTGTGTTGTTTTTAATGATATTTTGGAAGTGACTTTGATGCCGTGGAACCTTAAAGAGTAATTAATAGAGGGTTAATTCTTTACCAGGATATTACAAAGAAACCCATAGAAGTTAACTGTTAATTTGACTAGATCACTATTTATTTATATGTGTTTAAGCATATATTAGGTTGCTATTGCGTAAAAAACATAGTTTAAATCTATTAGACATATGCTTACTTCTATAAGCCATCAAGTAATTAAATTTCAATAATTATACTTTCAGATCTCATATTCCTAGTCTGCCTCACGTCGAGCGTGTTCATAGTGAGCGAAATCAAGAAGTTGATCGAGCGGACGATCAAGAAGCGCGCCTTCCCCAGCTTCTCGACGAAGGCCCACGACGCCATGGACTTTGTATGACAGCAGCCCGAGGCGAAGGACGAGTAGACACCCACCGACCCGCCGCCGCCGCCTGTTCAACTGTCACCTGCCAAACTGTCAACTGTCAGAGTGACAGCTGTCAGATTGAAAGTGACAGCTGTCAGGCAGACGCGAGCGCGAGTCGGGGTGTGGTGCTCGATCTGGACGTTGGTGTGCCGAGTCAAAGTGTAAGGTTGTGCAAGCATTTCGAGGGAAGTAAGGGGATTTGGAGGGAAAACGGAGGAGGGGATGTGTGTATTTTCAATGACAACTGTCGGTGCGACGATCGCGAGCCGTTCGCAATATACGATGGAAAGATCGATATTCCTACCCGTTTTTAATGTACTTGTGACGTTTTAAAGTGAGTGTTGACGGTTTTTCATATTGAAATGAAATACTTTGGCTGATAAAATTTTCGGGTAAAATTGGTTGTTAAGTATTTTATTTTAATATTAAAATCGAAGGCTTCAAAGTCTTTTGTAGTTGTTTATCGTTTTGTTGAGAGTTTGATGTTGTTTTGTAGAACATGAACATTTTTTATTAGTTGATTAAATAATTAATGTGTTTTTGTTATCGCTTTATGCTATACAAGCTTTTAAGCCCCTTAAGTTTCTATAGAAATCTCAAAATATCGCGAGGAATATTTGTTTGTATGATCGATCACGCTAAAAGTACTGAATGGTTTTTATGAAATTTCGCATACAAGTACATTGGACCCTCAGATAACATATAGGTTACTTTTTATCCCGGTGTTGCCCCTGCAATAAAGATTAAACAGATAGAAACGAGGGGTAAGTAAATCTATTAATATAATATTATGTAGTATAATAACATCAAACTCTAAACAAAACCCAAGAATATGACAGTATTTACCGAAAATGCTTGTTTAATTTATTTTTGTATTAAGTTTTTGTGATTTAAGTGTAATTAGAACGGATTTAGCTCGTATTTTGTACGCTTATTCTGATATTAAGTTTTTGATGGTGTTTTGGAGCTAGTGTAGATCAATTGAAATGGTATTGTGGAAAATGTTCTCATACCTTATATATGTATCTAGAAACATATGTTATGTAGAATTTGAAAATTATAGCATAATAAATAATATACCGGTAAATTGTGAGTATAATTTGAAAGTTTTGGACAGTTTGGATGTGAATATTAAATTTCCGTACGAAAAGAAATTATATCGCTTGCAATGATATAGAGATTGGCGCGTAAAGTGACACTGCATGACAGCTGTCAAAAAGTTTAAAAACAATGATCCGACTACAAAGATTATAGCAACCCTGCTGTGTTAAGTTTTTAGTCTGTGTCGGTTTTTGAGTTATGTTGGAGTAGTAATAATATTGTCCCGTTTTTAAAATATGATTTAAATTAATTTTATAAGTACATGAAGTTATTATTATAGTATTTATATGAAGTGGCATTTTCCACAAAACCAATTCGCGAATGTGTCATTTTAGTTCATTAATAAAGTATGAAGTACAGTTTTGAATCGATAATAATATATAAAACTGAAGAGTTTGTTTGTTTGTACGCGCATCTCACTGAAACTATTGTACTATTTGCCTAGTTTTGGACAGATATTATACCATATGTTATAGTACAGTCAGTAAAGGAAGTTGATGATCGCATTCAATTTTGCAAAACGTCTCTGCAGGACAGATTTTGTTAACTACTAATGTTAAGGTGTTTTTTCTTCTCTTGTCACGTTAGTATGAAATATTTTACTGCTGAGATTTTAAAAAGAAAGAAATAAACATAGATAACTGAGGAAATACTAGAGTCATTGAATTCTTAATGAGTATTTAAATGAAAACACAATGTCATATAAATAACACGTAATATTCAATGTGTTTATCAATTTTTGTTGTTCATTGTACATGGTTGTGGGTACGCATGCAACGCCGCGGGGCACAGCTAGTAAATTATACAAAGAACCAGTATGTTCGCCCAGTTTATATATTAAATATATTGTAAAAACATGACATTTGCTAGGTTTTTATTTATTTTTTTTGTAAATGTAAATTTTTGTTGTCTATACATTGTCTATGTTGTGATTTCAAATAAGGTTTTGTGAAAACAGATCGAATGACCGTAAATATAGATTAATTTTATTTTTTGTTTTTTTTTTCCTTTTATTTTTCTATTTATTTAATGATATTTTTTATTAAGTTATAGTTGTAGGCTGTGATATATTTATTTAAAGAAAGCTTTATCTGTTGATATGTGTATTAATTTTATGACTAACTTAATATTTAATATTTTGCTTAGTACAGATAGTGTTTTAAATATTTTCTGTGCTTGATTGTTTAAATTATATATACATACAATCAGTGTTTTTAGATAATTATTACTTTTAAATATAATGGATAAAACAATAGAAGTTAGTCCTTAACCTAATTTTTAAAAGATATTACCTTTTTAAAATTAATAAAAAAATCTAGGTTGCCTAGATAAAGTGCTTTTGTGTATTAGAGTCGCCCTTTTTACCACTATTTTTTAGTTTCAAATACTATTGCATAAAATAAAAGAAATAATTTAATTTAATCACTGGTTTGCAAAAAAAAAAACAATTGACAGCAGTATATTTGGATCTGATAGCTGTCAAGTGTCAACTGTCAAAAGATTCTTCAAAATGGCGGATGCGCGGTAAATGCATTTGTTTTAAACCGCGTTATTTGGGAACAAATTAGCTGAAGTGTCAGTTTCAGTATAAAATTATAACTTAGATGGCCTAAGTGAGGATTATATCAGTAATGTGATTGGAATCATATCTAATTGAAATTTACAATATTACATTTTTATTCAATTAAATTACACATGAATCGATTTATAAAAACTATTAAAAATGAAAAAAGGCGATAAAATCATTTAAGTTTAAAAATGATTCAAAAATTAAACTGCAAAGTTATCATAAAAAATTCTTTGATTGTGTTTAGGGATCACTTACTATAAATTGTATGATAATTGATTAACTATCCCCCTTTTTTAGGAATTATATAATATAACTATTTACTTCTTGCCAACTACATGGTAAGTAATTGACTCATAGTTTGAAGCATAGTGTGTTGCTATACTTTATTACAAAAATTCTATTTAAGCATGTCTTTCACAGAAGTGCTTAATTGAAAAAAAAGTGAAATAATAGTGAAAAACTATTTTTCATTTACATCGGAGTATCTATACATATCCATAGATTTTTCTTTTATTTTTATATTGTATTTTGAAAAGTAAAATCACTTAGGGTGGAGTCTGGATTTAACTAATACAGTTATTTTATACACTACGTTGATACGTTTTTCTCTTTGTAGCGAGAAAATAAAGGTTTAATTCCTATTATAACCTGCGTAGCTGACCTACCTAATAATAATAACACTATTTTGGTATAAAAACTAATTAATAACAGATTATGTTAACGGAGCCAGACTTCCACAACACAGGGAAACCTTCTGTGGAACTGTGCAAATTTTGTAACGTTTCTTAATAAATTTAATTTTTACTTTATTATTTATTATCATATGTGCTAGGAGTATCGCACTATCTCTGTTGAACAATTGAAATAGCTTGCCATAGATTGACATATTTTGCATCGAATTTTGAGTCAATGTCTTACAATGTGAATCTGGCATTAGATTTTAAAATACCTTATAATAAAAAAAAAACAATTGCGTCGGACAACAAAAGCAGGGCAAGGCATATTTAGATAGATAAAGAAGGTTGTTTATTAAACGGTGAGACCGTAATGTATTGGAGTTTTAAAGAAATGTTACTATTTATCAGACATTTAAATTTATTGTCTTCAATATTGCAACATTATATATTTATTTGCCTATAAATGAAAGGTATGATAACTTAATATATTTATTCTAAAGTATATAATAATAACTAAACAAGCTATATTCGTTGGTTTTCTTCCCACTTGCGCAAGTAACATGCATGCAAGTGATACTAATCATCTCTTTAAAACTCGATAACTTTTATATTAAACTATTGTAGATAATAAAACGTAGCGTTTCTCTCGATAGACCTAAGATATATAAATTTGATGTTCGTAATTATACAAATTTTATAAGTAGCCTCTTTTAGTGTTTTATAATTTGTCTGAAATGCGATTGTTTTATGTATGGTGCTTGACTTTCATTCAAAACAGCAATTTAAAGCTAAGTTTGACCACACGTTTGGAACTACAGCTTATTTAATGAACAAAGTATTGAGAAAATGTTTATTAAAGTTTTCAATGCAGCTGGCAATACCTACCAAAACATGTCAAACACGTTCTTAGTGTTGCCATACCATCACGTAAAAAGTTACAAATTGGAGATCGCTACAGGTATCACTGGTTACAGAAACAAAAATGAAAACTATATTCTATAAAATAATCGCAATTCAAGTCAATCTTTTATAATCTATTTTATCTGCGACTATTTTTCATGTCTGTAAATTGTAATCTACTTATATACAGTATATTAATCGAAAATGTTTAGGGGTTATCGATAAAGTACGTCACTCTTGTGAGTTTTCGACCCTTTGCAGTGGAAGGGTCACAGTTGGTGAAATTTGTGACCCATTTTAACATTGACTTTTATTTTGACATGTCACGTCGCTATACTTTGACACATGTCAAAGATTTTTCTTTTCACGTGTGACGTACTCTATCGTAAACTTCTTATTGTATTCACGTAAAACGTAAAACGTAGGAAATAAAATTAAAACGATAATAATATTAGGTATGAAAATGTTCACTACGCTTGCTTTTTATTTGATCTGGTGTTAAATAATAAATGTTTAAATTATTCAAATATGTATAAATTTGTTTGGCCTAATAGTAAATATGTCTAACAGATTATATTAAATTTCCTTTTAACTACTCGTATTATTGCTAGAAAGAACAAAAAATTACAATTCCATTCGACTTTTGGCGTGGCTCTTATACAGTGTTTTCCAATCAAAGAACTAGAGAGCATTATGCGACATAATGCTTAAAGTTGAATGTTTCAATTACATCTTTCTTTATTCATATATCGAGCAATCTCGAGCAATCTCTAAAAGTACTAAGCAGTGCTTGCGCTTGATGCGTGCAATTACATGTGCAGTGAAAGAAAATTAACAAATTGATCGAAATGTCGCACTATGCTCTTTAATTGGAAAACGCTGAGTCTTCAGACATCCTAAATTGTAATCAACATTGATTATCCTTCTTAAATCGTTATTCATTTCTTTTACGGGTACTGTTTTCTGTTCTTAAATCTGACTAAATGTTGAAGAACCTTATGCCGGAATACTAAAACGCAACTTAAATTTAAGTACAACTTAAACCGGTCCGATCTGACAATTCGCTTTACAAACAAAATGTAATTACTGTCAAAATTACGAATCTTAAGGCGTGCTTAAATTTAATTTGCGTTTGAGTATTTGGCCGTTATTACTATTATTAAAGTTTTAAAAGCTCTAACCTCACGGCGTGAATCACTGTCAGACTTACTGTAATACAAATAAAATTATATAGAAACCAATATGACTTTTTATTTGTATCGTATGAGGGTACCTACTCAAAATGTCTTATATAGTATCTTAGTATCTTTTTTCGTGGTTCTTGGATATTATAGGATGTATGGAGTCTATAGTCCTCGCGTGTCAGTTTGTGTTAGGGTGTGCGGAGGAATACTGGCAGGTTTCATTATTAACTTTAACTAGTAGGTAATATACATAATCCATCTACCTATCTATTCATTATATGTCTATAACGCATAGACCAAGGACATAACCGTAGGTATATATGAAAATGTAATAAAATCATTAAAAAAAAATAAACAGACTTCAAACTAAAAAGAAAAAAATAATTTTGCTTTTCTCAAAGTACCTAATACACATTTTCATTTGGTATGTAGAAATACTTTAATAGTTATTTTATAATTTTGAAGTCGGTACCAAGTAAATGCTACAACAATCTACACAAATATCGATTTAACCAAACTAACACTTATTGTTTTACTTGGCACTGATTTCTAACCGGCTCCTCCTTTTTTGAAGTCGGTTAAAAAGCACATTTTTATACTCTATGACACGTATACAAGCCCACCAATAATGTTGCTGCTATGAGAAATTTGTCCTATAAATGTGGAAAAAATTTAATTCATGAAAAATATAAAAGTTTTGATGCGATGGTTGAAGTAGACAAAATTGTCCTCTTGAAATGGTTCACTTTGCTTGCTTATAGTGCGATTCTGCGAGGTGTTATTACTCTATGCTTATGTTACTTATTTAACTCACTAAAACTACTTTATAAAGATGATATTAAGATAATCAAACCATGAACCATCTCGTGAACTTTGCTCTTATTGCAGATTTTCGTTACCTTGTCTCGGGGTAAACCCAAAGTCGCGATCAAAAACGATTTCTTGCAATGATTTGTCGTACCCGCTTACGATAAATCGTATCGGTACGATGTGCACATTAAAATCGTTACGATATATCTTAACGTATGTAATTGTACAAGATGACGCATTACCTAGTATTCAATATCGTTATATTTTTATCAAGTGTCCATGAACTAAGCTCATAACCAGTCGAGCCAGTATCAAAATGTCGCTTCTCCGACGAAGTCTTATTATATTTTGTTTATTATATACAAATATAATATGTGATGAATTTGAAGTTCCCAGTGTCACTATACAAGCTATAACTCCTAAGGGATTACGAGTTATTTTAAAAGGTAAGAATATTGAATATAGTTTGAATTGTTTACACAAGCGGTCAATTTGTTATTGATTACGGAATAAAAATAACATCCTATCTACATATTATGAAGTCTTATGAACTTAATTTTTTACTTTAAACTTATTTCCTGTTATGTAAAAGGACAACAAAAATTCCATGCCTCAATACCATAAAAATAAATTCTATTAAATTGTTCGTTTGTTAGCATTGAATTATTTAGTTCATAAACGAACACTTTTTTTAATTCAATTAAAATTAAAACTAATTTAAAACCCTATTGAGATTAATGAAATATTAATTCCTAAGAAAAGCTGTTAAAACCATTAAATAATATCTACCCATTTCAGACAGCACTAACATAACAGCGTTCCTCTTTGACGGGACATTTTACAAAGTAAATGTGACGAGATTTAGTCCCGACAATGTCGTAACCAGGACATGGGGATTTGGTACCAAAACTGATTTTGGTACCTTTGTATATGAGGACCATGATATAGTACTAAAGGAGCGGCAGTTTGCTTTGTACCGTGTGTTTGTCAGTACTACTTTTGGTGACTCTTATGGAAAAGAAAAAGGTGGTGTGGCTAACTATACGCTTCGAGGACATGTAAGCAATGAAAGGGTCGAGTTAATAACTGGTAAGTCAAAATTCTTCTACGATTTTCTATTAAACACCTATATATTGACTATTGTGGACGTGGTAAAACGGTTAGGGATGTTTCCCCATTTTCGCGTTCAAGTATCTTATAACATTTATCCATAATATAAGTTTATATTCGTCAAATGATTATCAAAATCAGTTAACAGATATTTACAAACCTACCTATGTAAAAGTCACCTGACTTCTGTTCTGCCTGCGTAAGGCTACGTCAACACTCATTGTCATCTTGGACATGTATAGGTGACCGGAAGATAATAAGAACAGCAAATTTATAAATGTCCTAGGAAATTTATAAACCTTCGTAGGATTCTAAACGAGAGACAAATTGTATTTTTTAAGACCACATTTTCGCAAATTTATAAACTTACCAAACTTACGTGTAAAATAATAAGTAAGCAATAACCAAACGCCATGTGCCAACATCAACCAATCTATTTAAGTAACCAATCTAGATTAGTTTCCTAATTTTAAAAAAGCGTTAAATTAAAGCCTCTTAAAGCTAATGTTGTCGTAAAATAATAAAATTTGTCTGTCGTTTAGAATCCGACGAAGGTTTATAAATTTCCTAGGAAATTTATAAATTTGCTGTTCTTGTTATCTTTTGGTGACATATAACATGCTTATAAGTTCATGTAAAGAAAGAAAATCATATAATGTTTGCAGAACTTGTAGACCCGTCAGCTGGACCGAAATGCCCTGAGTCCATCACGAAAGTTCGAGGCCGCCGTGTGTGCAAGGGAGAAACTATCTTTGAAGACAACTTTGATACCTTAAGAGAAGAAAACTGGCAGATCGCTCACTACATACCCATCGACCATCCAGTAATTATACTTCTGCATAACCTTTTTTTTAACGGGGGGCAACCCTGTTACCGATACCGTGTCCTGCTCGAGTGAGGAAATTCTTATAGGATACCCATGGACCTTGAGGAAAGGCCTATGATGGACTTCTGCCGACCAATACCCTACTGTGTTCCGTCACACAGCGGGTAGGGTCATGGGCACTTTATTCTACGACATCTAAACCTAGCCTAGAATAATATGAGGGCTTGTTCAATTTTAAGCTTTAAGCTCAATAGCAAACGCGAGTATATTTATTATGGTATAGCGGGTATGGACAATTGTCAAGCTATACTTATAGTTTTACTAGCCTATAATTTTTCGTCTAACTACATGAAGACACAAAAATCGACCTTTGAATTAAAAATATTTACATTTGTTGAGTTAGTTTCCCGTTTACAAAATTTTACCAATGTAAGATTTCAATAATGAAAAACGTTTTTTAATTGTACTATTATTAATAATATATAATACTTAGTTTTAAAAAATCTCGTTTTTGAAAACTAACCTAACCTAACCTTATGTTGAATTTCGAAGCCAATCAAAAATCTATTTCAGGAACATCCATTCGTATCGTACCAACGTCTGCAGAAGGACCCAACGGTTTCAGTTGAAAATGGCATGCTGCGTATATCCCCAAAACTTCAGCAAGACTTGTTCAAGAATTCCAACCAGTCCATCCTATCAGGAACTTTGGATTTAACCAGTGGGTACGTACCTATTGACTCTATTAGCTTTTCCTCGAAGATATCCTCTGCTTAGTTGCCTAGGATAAAAAATCAATACTTAATAATTACAGATGTACCGAGCTTCGAATTTGCTCTATGTCCTCAATAGGGGTGGATATAGTACCTCCCGTTGTTAGTGGAAGAGTGACCAGTGCAAGGTTCGCATTTACTTATGGGACAGTTCGCGTCAGAGCTAAACTGCCTCAAGGGGACTGGCTGTATCCTGGTAATTATATTTAAAATAACATATATATGTGATGATGGGATAGTAGGAGGTGCACCTGAGCCTCACAAAGACTTTCCCGGTCCTTAAAAAGGAGAAAAAAGGAAGGGTAGGTGACGAAAGGAAATAAAAAGATAGAATAGGAAAAGACTGGGAAGCAAATGTAGGCCTCCAATGCGTACCGAATAAATTGCAATGATATCTCTGTCGAAATCCCATTTCTTGACGGTTTTCTGTGGGTGGGCAGAACCATCTCGGATGAGCCGTATCGATATTACGAAAACACGATGCTTCTCTTAAAAAAGTGGCTTTCAAAATGATACTGGAGCGAGTCAAAAGTAGTTCATAAGCTATTTCAAATTCTAAACTAAAGAAACTTTTTTCAGAGATTCTTCTGGAACCTCTTTCTAAGAAGTATGGCAATTTGAATTACGCGTCTGGTATCTTGAAGATAGCCATGGTACCTGGAAACATGGATATAAATTCAGATAGATATAGTAATAGGGTAAGTGAATTCATTTTGATGTATAAAATGTTTTTCATCTTCGAATAAAGGGGACTACTTATCCATGTTTAAACTAAAAACTTTTATAAGTATCGTGACAAGGGAACGAACCAAGGGAAAAACCATGATGCAAGTACTTATTTACTATGGAGTCACTTTTTTGTGATGTTTGATGTACATAGAAATATTATACTTTTATAATTGACCACCAGAATACACTCCTAATGACCAAGCTATTTTTTTTATGACTTACTATAACCCTGCTTATAGTAAGTTAAGAAAAGACTTAAGTTTGAACCGTAGATACTATCCCCAATGATCATAATTATATCAAATTTTTGAAACGTACCTGTTCTACC
>DWAJ01002851.1:0-16232 GCA_018238005.1 Eurema mandarina
GTGTCATCAGCAAAAAGTACTATCTCGTTATCATTATCCTTAACAAGGTAAGGTAAGTCATTTATATAGATGAGAAAAAGAAATGGACCCAATATAGATCCCTGTGGCACACCTAATTCTATTTTAGACCTAATTCTATTTTAGTAGTTACCTAATTCTAGTTATTGTACATCAATATACTTTAAATAACTTGTCGATCGTAATCAAAACAAACAACAACCGCTCGCGGCTTAAGAAGCGCGTAGGTTTCTATTGCTGGTCAAAAAATAGAAATTAAATAAAATACATCAAATAAATTTACAAAAAAATCCACATCGGGATGGACTCATTTGCACTATGCTATGATCATGACATTATCTATGGTTTCAGTCTACAGACTTAAATCTTTTGAACCCCGTCTATAATATTTTGAAACTGGTATATTAATGCATACCTTACACATACAATCAAATCGCTATCTAGTTTTCATATAAAAAAATAATCACCAACCTTATAGTCTTAACGGTGCCAGCGTTCAGATCCAACGGCAGCAGGTCCGTGAACATCCAGCCCACGCGACGGAGACCCAGCCTGGCCGCGATCTCGTCGAGGAGCTGCTCCTTGTCGTCCGGCGCCAGGGTCACGTGGTCCCGGGAGCACTGCTGCGGCGGCTCGTAGATTGCTGCCACCCGGGCTCGGATACCTACAACAAGCAACAATATCAATCCATACTAAGATTATAAAAATGTCTCTGTCTGTCTGTCTGTCTTTCCAGCATGCTAAAACTACTGATCCGATTAGAACGAAATTTGGTACACATATAGTCTAAAGCCTGGAGAAGGACATAGGCTACTTTTTTTTAAATAAACCCCCACAAGCGTGAGGGGTTGAAACTTTTTATTATTTAACGCTTTCACGGCCAAACCGCTGAACCGATTGTAATGAAATTTGGTATTCAGATGGTCTAATGGGGAGGTCAAAGTTTATATGAAAGTCCACGCAGACGGAGTCGCGGGCAACAGCTAGTATGTATGTAATTTATCCGTTATCTAGGTGCCATATCATAACCTCTGCTTAGTGTGGGACTAGTTGACACTGTGTTGGAAGCGTCTCGTAGTATTATCATCATAGCAGTAACTAGTTGTGTTTCTATGATATTGTATAAATTGATAAACCATTTAATATCATTATTCATAAATTTTTTAATAGTAATAGAATTGTTAAAGTGAGCGTTATAGATTAAGGGTCTACGCTATAACATCCAAAACTAAAAAAAATACTTGTTACTCTTTGAGGCTACTTATAAAATATGACCGGCAGGAAAACATTTGTTGATTTATTTTTTAATCAGCCTAAGGAGAATCATGTTTTAACCCCTCACTGAAGGCATAAGTATGGTTTCTAATAACTGTCTAAAATCTAAATGATTGCTTTGCAGTACTTGGTTTGAATTATTTTTAACTATAAATTACTAGCGACTATGTTAGTCAGTACATACCCAGAGGAACATCAGGATGTCGCTCGTACCGTCCATACAGCAACCCTACGCGCTGATGTCCAGTAGCACGCCAGTAGGCTAGGAACCTATCAACCGGCGCCGCATGTTCTAGCAATACATTGTCAACGTGCCGGTACGGCTGACGGTTGAGGGTCACGGCTCCTGGCTGACATGCTGAGCAGATGCCGCGGGGCCACGGCGGGTGTTCCTTGCAACCTGCCATAGACAATAGACTATTCGTTAAGCTTATAGAGTATAAACCATAAATAGAACCATAGACATTATTTTTCTAGTAGGAAATATTTTCGTTGCAAACACGATCTGCTAGTGTATCTACGATATGTTAGAAAGAATCAAAAATGGTTTCAAGAATAAAGAAATATATTGTACTCATCTATATGTATCTTAGACGTTAAGGAAAACAATTAAATAATAAATTTAAGAATTAAATTTATACTTTATGTACATTGATCATTATAAGAAACACTTGCCTGGTTTTATTTTGCACGACAACTCATCTAAGGATATGAATTTCCCTGATGTCATTTTCCGTAAATAGGAGTGAAATGAGATGTGTTTGATGTTGTGTTCCTTTAAATAATTCTCATCCCACGGCTCGAGGGGCGAGCAATGGACGCAGCATCCTTTAGAGTTGTGGCGACATCTAGAAAGATCGAAAATATTTTTTTTTATTTTAAGCAGAAACTAATAAATAATAATGAATATTAATCAAAATAGAATCTATATGGGGTATACAGTATACTACCTACTGGATAACATTTATATATTTGACCATATACATATTTTCTTGCTTCATCTGTAGTAATATAATAATTATACACAAATCATAATAATAAAAAATATAGTTACATTTAAATTGTTTTTTTATAAATAGTAATAATTACAATTATAGTTGCTCGGTAAGCATAACTTCTTATAAGAAAAGATCATACTTACAAAAATGTCAAACAATACAAAATTATAATAAGTCAAAGATATCACTTTTAAGTACATTGACTGATGACCCCTTTTTTATTCTTAATTAAATGTACTCATATCATATTAATATTTGAAAGTTAATGTTGGATATATTATATGTAGATTTTCAAAATTAATTGATTTTGACAGTCAGCCAGCAAGCCAATTTTGCCAAATTAATGCAATGTAGTTCTTATAAAAAAACAGATTAAGGATGTAAGTTTGTAATAATATGTGTTATTAATGAGACTTAATATAACTGGGGGGTTAAGTTTACATGAATATGAATTTAAGTTACTATGCTTATAGCAAAAATACTCTATTAATCCATACTAATATTATAAATATGAAAGTAACTCCATCTGTCTGTCTTTCCATCACGCTAAAACTACCGAACTGATTAGAACGAAATTGGTACACAGATGGTTTAAAAAGGTTGTGCAAGGGGTTGAAACTTTTTATAATTTTACACTTTCACGGCCAAACCGCTGAAATGATTGTAATGAAATTTGGTACACAGATGGTCTAGAGCCTGAGATAAAACATAGGCTACTTTTTAACTGGAAATAAGGGTTATAAGGGGGGAAGGGGCGGTTCAAAGTTTTTATGAAAATCCACACAGACTGTGTTGCGGGCAACAGCTAGTAATTAAATAATAATCCAATTTAACACTATATTTAAAACAAAAAAATCACAAAACTACTTACAATTTCTCATCTCGCTGCCTCTGTATATTGCCAGACATCTGATAGAGCTCAAGATCCACTTCATCTTCTTGAGGAACATTCTGTTTTCTAAGGACACTTGGTGCTACTGATGATGTCGAGGGTCCAGCCTCAACCGGTACTAATGACTTTGTGTTAGTCTGTTGAATGATAGCAGAAGTAAAGTTACTAAAATAATTCATATTTTAAACAAAGCTAATATGCAGTTTTATTTATAAATGGTATTGTAAATTATACAGATTAACTGAATCTATGCATTGTAGTGATATTTATTTTATTATTACACAAACATTCTACACTCTACAGGAACAATTCCAATAATATGAAATATATTTTATGATTACTTAAAATGATCAAATTTCCAAACGATTAATTTACTATGTAAATACTTCATAAAAATTTAAATATTGTCTTGAAAGAGTGACTACATGGTTTTTACTTTATACTGAAACACTTATACATTCTTACCTCAGAAGAAGAGGGTTGGTCAAAGAGCACAGCTCCATTGACAGGACTCAAATAAAGCATGTCACCGTGTTGCAAGCCATACTCCCGGATCTGTCGGGACTTGCTTGACAATATTTCTTCTCTGTGAGCGCGATCTTTGTGCAACGCGAATCCAAAGGTGTTCAGGTGGAGAGCCTCGTAAACGCGCTCGAAAAGTTTGGCCGTTACATCTGTGTCCAAAACCTCGATACGGCTCGTGCCCTCTGATGACTGCACACGCAGTATCTATAAGCAACGTTACAGGAGGTCAACCACCATGCCAATAAACTTATGACAAAGCATTCAAATTTGTCGAGTCATCATTTTATATAAAAGAATAAAGGGACTCGACAGGTTCTAGACCACATGTATAGGCCCATATACACCGTTTAATATCTTAATACTTGAGTAAAACACGAGAAAAGTATAGGAAAATTCAAAATGTTGATGTACGAGGCATCAACTAAAAATGCTTAATACATCATTTACAGTTTTATAGTAAGGGCACTTTATGGTAGATATCAAGAGTATGGATATAATTAACGTTTTAAAATATAAATTTACCAATTTCTTAGACCCTGACATAATGTTTTCCAAAATAACTATTTCACAGCACTATACTGACATGACATGACAAATTGACAATGACATGACAAACTCGAACGCTATCACAACAACTCGAGTTTTCTTTTCGTTCTGTAACCTAAATCTATTTTCGAAGTTATATGAAAAATGCTTGTATGTTATAAATTTTGAATGAAACGTAATAATAAAATTATCACCAAACACACACACCTAGTACTTATAATAATATCTCAAAAACCTTGTTAATGATTGTGCGACCTAATATGGTTTTACATTAGATTTCCGAACATAATTCCCGTCACAATCAGCTGGCGATTGACACAAAAAAAATGTCATGCATCATGACGTTACAAAATTGATACGAATTTGAAATTACAAAACAAAAATATATCTATGATTAAAATATAATATATATGATCATTGAACTTCATAAGCTAAAAACATTCAATATAAAATAAATATTATACTTTTGATTGCGTAATGTTTACCGGTTGGACACAATTGTTACATACCTCAAATCGCATTTCGCTATCGTGCCTTTGCAATTAAATCTTTTATATACGAGTGAGTATACCAGGTGAATATTTTTAGTTTTTTTTACTTTTGGAGACGTTTATATTTACTCTATTTATCAATTATCACCTATCACTCGTCCTTAGGAAGTAGTAACTGATTTACAGTTTTGCGACAGTAAAGACAAAATTACTAATTAGGAAAAAAATAGATTAGAAAACAAATGAACTAGGTATCCTCAATCGGTCAATTAATCTTGCACCCTGAATTCAAGAAGTAATACGCGCTTTCGCATAGGTGAGGACCGCGGAAGATGATTCCAGTGTATTATAAATAGATCAGTAGCGTATATTGTGAGTGGGTGTACACGTATAGGGCTGAAACGGCGCCAGATACCGTGGGATACAGGTGTCGTTCGCGTTGCACCGACATGGTTGCATTCTAAATACGAAATTTAAATGTAAACATATAACAGTGTATAAGTGATAAAAAAATCTTGAAGTTTACCCATGTATTGTTCTTAGTAAGTTAACATTAAGTTATGAGGTTATTTAAAAAAAATAGTAATTTCCATCAAATTAAACTTCAACCTGGAAACTTCTGCGTAATTATATTGATATAATTTTGTCAGGTTATGGAGGTCTTTGTCTCATTTAATTATAAAGGCAAATGTATAGAATACTTTTATGTGTTGATTTGGTATTAAAACAATATAACAAACCGTAAGGACAATAATATTTAATTCAGAATAAAATATTTTTATTTCAAAAAGTAAGGAAATATATTACAATACAATTATGCATATGTTTAACCTGGATGACACTAGCAATTATATATGTATTTAATTAAAATTTAAATGGGACTTAAAGTATGCATCAAAAATGTGGTTTATAAATAACATTGTTATAAATAATTTCTCAGTATACATTGTATCATAAAACCATACAGACTGCTTAAGTGTTGTGGATGTGTTATAGAAAAAATAAGTGATATAAAAAATTAGCTTCATATTTTCTAGTGAACTCTCATTGGTACAACCATTTTTTAATTATTATATATTTTTTATTTAACATACATAAAAGTGTTAATATAAATAATAATTCATACATTTTAATTTCCAAAAAAACATTGATTTTAACAATTAAAAATTATAATATTCAGTCATGTGTCATAAACTACTAAAGTAAAGTAAAGATAATTTTTCACCTTTAATTATATTCTCGAAAAATTAAATAGGTTTTAGGTGATCAAATATTTTATATGGCAACATTTTTCAGATATTAAATAGTCAACATGGTTTCTGAGGGTGTTCCCGTAGACCTCTACATCTACGATCTAACACAGGGCATGGCATCAATTCTGTCACCACAGCTTTTAGGTACTGTTAATATTTTTTTTTACAAATAGCATATTTTTAAAGTTATTTAAATAACGAAGGAGGCTTATTTGACTGTTTTTAATTTAAAAAAAAAAACATTTATAAATAATAAATAAATATGTTTAATTTTGTTATTTGTTCTTCAAAATAAGTGCTTTCATTTTTTATAGATAAATATTTAAAGTTTAATATTTTTTTATTAATCATACCAGAGAACAGTTTAGAAATTTATCTTTTATATTTATTTAAAAACTATTCGAATTTCTACATCGTAAAATAATGAAAAGTAGTGTTTAACATAATTTTCGGACTGGTGTTAACATATAAAAATGTTTTACGAACTAAATAAAAGTAATGTAAGTTCCACTTCTCACACAAATTTTCTTATCTACCAAAATTTAAGTTAGTTATTCCCGTTTCTCGTAATATATTTTTTTAAACAACTTTAGTTACTCGCGTTTTGGTGCCGCTATTTTTTTAAATGTTTTAAAAAATTAGAATTTATTGGGGTTGCTATAGATAAAATTAAATGTTATATAATTTAAGTCAACTGTATTTTATTTTTAACGGTCATAACAGCTGAATTTTTACTTGCGGCCTAGTTGTAAATTATTTAGGTCGCAACGGACAAATGAGTGCGTCCCAACTTTCTTTATCTATTTCAAAGGCTTATTGTTGAATGACTTGGTGTTTTGTTAAACAATTTTTTTTTATCTCAAATTGAATTTTTTGTACAGTCATGATGACTAAATCATTGTATTGAAAACATAGGTTTCTGAGAATTTCCTACTTTTTAATGTCTAGTATTATTTTACGATTTGTCTTGTAATTTTTACTCATATAGGTACCTACTAGCATCTAGGACGTTTACGTATTACGGAACGCTCATGTACATGTTACCTATTTGAGATTCAATAATTAAGAATTTATTTTCTGGTCCAAGTCATGGCATATTTTATACTGATGATACTACTAAATCGTACAATTACTTACTTTATCAATATATTCTGAAGATATATTAATAATAATAACATAAAACTTTATTTTCTCTGCCAAAAGTTTACACGGGTTCATGTGATATATGTAGGTTCATATGGCGATAATTTTTTTCGAATATTACCATTTTCAGATACATTTGGTATATATTAAAAAGACAATGCTTATATCTTTTTATGACTTCGTTACAGGTCGCAAAGTGGAAGGAATATGGCACACCTCAATAGTGGTGTATGAAAGGGAATATTTCTATGGCGCGTCCGGTATCAGCACTTGTGCACCGGTGAGTTCAAACATGATATTATATACGTAAAAGGAATAAAGTATGAAATAGTGGATATAAGGAAGGCAAAAATAGGATTCAGATGCACTTTCTTAATAATATGATGATGATATGTCAATCAACCATATCTCTCATGTTGCTTCCAAATGCAACGTTTCCAAACACATAGAACTTACGAGTCCTTAAACAAAGAGCATAACTTTAACTAAGAGGCTGGCAACACACGCGTGACAACGGGAGTGGTAATGGGCAATGATGGTCACATACGAATACCATCAGGTGAAGCGTCGGGCGTTGTATGAAAAAATAATGTTAGATACGTAACGGCGGCTTCTATGAAATCATTTAATCATTGAATTGTAATTTTAGCGTCAATAGAACATACATGCTAAGATACCTACATATACCGCTAAAATCATTACTGTTCCTTTTTTTTCGTAGTCGGGTAAATTCTAAGTATAACTTAAAATTTTTACTTAAAATCAAACATGAATAATAAAAATACATTCACGTCTTTTTATTGGTATTGTACTAGAACGATTATGTAAGAGAATAATTAATTACAAATTAGTCACAATTAATTAGAATACATTTAAATTACATAATATTGTTACCGATTTTTAAACGACGTACTACAATTATTCATTTCCATTCTGAATCCGTATTAAATATTCAGCGAATAACAATATTAATTCATAAATGCGTAGTTTATTTGACAAACTTAATTGTTTGGTTCTTAAACGTAAAAGGAATATAATTTTTCTTTTAATAAAATTCTAATTATTTTTTATTCAGTATCGGTCGCCGTCTCAGAAATTACACTCAATCAAAACAGTCATCTTTATATGAAACTAGCTATTGCCCGCGACTCCGTCTGCGTGGACTTTCATATAAACTTTGACCCCCCCCTAACCCTTGTAACCCCGTTTTTCCAGTTAAAAAGCTTATATTACTCTCCATCTTTTCAACTAACTGTATGCCAAAAATCAGGTCGATTGATTGCTTAGACACAAATTAGAAGATACAATCAAAAGTGTGTTTGTTTACACTTTTGATTGTATCTTCTAATTTTAACAGTACCTATTTGTTTATATATATTTTCGGTTGTTTTTTTTTCTACTATTTCTTTAACTAACCGCGCCTTATATACGCGCGTATTATACACATTAACCTTCCTATTGTATTACTTTATTTGATGAAAAAAAGACGCATTTTATTCCATTCCATAACCGTTAATAGTATTTGTCTATACTATCTTACGTTAAATGATCTCGATGAGTGACTCTTTAAGTCTTTGCTGAGACGACTAAAAATAAAGGCACATGGACATAGGTACTAATTAGGCAATAAGTAGGTACAAGTCGTGAACTAATCGGTAACATGCAGTCCACGTGCTATAAATGCATCGTGACGGGAGAGTACACATGTTTTCGATTTTCTACGTGCGACAGTGCATTGGCAGCTGCCGGGAGTTTGGCGGCCAATAGGGCGATGTCCACGCGACTGTTAGGCAATACATACTTAGGTTTTTTTATAAGATAGTGAGTAATTAGTAGGTTTGCTTGTTGATAAGAGAACACCTCCGTCCATGAACAGCCACAATGTTAAGTTGCTTAAAGTACCAACCGATGTAGCGACTGCTACTACTGCGCCAAGTTTTCAGTAAAAAAGAATATTCCGTTCTTTTTATATTTTGAAGCAGATGCTTTTTAATTTGGTACAGTTTTCACAGTGGCATCATATCTTTTTTGCATTAGGCATGGGCGAATATTATGTTGAATGTTTACATTAATAACCTTCTACGTTCTTATCAGATCTGACGCTATAGCTATTTTGGGTGTTTTCCAAAAAACCCTAACAGAAACGTCATTGTTGTGACATAAAATATTAATGTTATGTTTGAAAATTGTAACAATTCTCATTTATATTTCAATTGAAATAGAGTTGACTGGATTTTTCGAATGTGTAACTTAAAGCTCCCTTTATCATTTCGGTGTTAAATTAAGACTTCAAATTTAGGTACTCAGCTTAAAATTAATAAGAAAATAATGTTTAGCTTCAGATCCTGCAGTTTGATTAAAAGTTGAATTATTTAAAACACATGAGGTAATATAATATCGCAAACAATCCACATGAAATGTTAAAATTATAATATTTATTTTAAAGCGTGGACATTTCACCGCATTCACCGGTCGGACTATTTATACGCAAACTGATATCGCCGTGGAAAAAAAGCCGCGGAATTTGTTCGCGACTATTTTAGCTCGTGAACACATAAACAATTCATTCAGTTTTGTTTGGAAGTATGAATTACGATGAACAAAAAGTTTCTTTTGCTTGTAGTATCCACGTCCAACACCTCAGCTTATAAATGTCTTCCTCTTTTAAAGGTTACTTATCGGTTATAGACGGATTTAGTGGCCAACCTTTAAAAAAATATATATAAAATGACCAAGTGACAAAAAAATAATATAAAACATCCAGTCACATAGTTCAAAAGAAAACATACTCAACCATTTTTCCCCCTTTTTTTGTTTGGTAAAAGGTGTGGGACCCGTGCGAGTTTTTTAGGTCGGTTCTTCACGCCGGGTTAGTTCCCGAACCGGTGGTAGGCAACATGTAGACTTTCTGTAAGAAATTAGTTTCAAATTTAATCCGAATTAAAACATTTTCATTTCATTTCAATCAATTAAAATTCCCAATGATTGATACTATAATAGACCTTTGATTAATAGCCTCGTAAATGGCGATAAATCGCTCCAAAGTATTGTCATCGTTTCATAGCGAGCATTGCGTCCGATTTCTGCATACTTTGTGTATTAATAATTGAGTCGTTATCAAACGCAGTGGGTTTGTCTTTAATCATAACATTAAAAGTATGAGCAATTTAATTACGCGGAATCTTTCATGGAATTTTGTGCTTAGATATTTGTAAGGAAGAAACATTTTTTACAGAGCACATAGAAGAATATAAAATGTTGTACATGGAAACCGTGTTTTTTTTAAACCGAGTATTTTCGATTCATGCAACATTATTAAAAGTTATGGTTCATATTTAAGGCATTTATGTCGATAAACATAAATATAATATGTCCTCCTTGTTACGTTAAAATTGTGTTAAAAAATAAATTTTATAGATAACCATTGAACAATGGTCCAAATACTTTAGAATCTGAAATACCAGTGAACGACTTTTATTATTAACGCGATATAATCTGTACTCTACTCCTGTATAATCGCTATTATTTCAGCAGGTTGTAAATTCCTGCGCGGGCGCATCGCCAGTCTGTTACGAAATAACTATTTTAACGTGTTTCGCAGTATTTCGGGGTCTTAATTTATCGATCCTTTCACCTTTTACGTCTTTGATGTCGTGGGATAACGCATGGATATTGCATAAGGAAGCTGTACTCAAATTAATGAGCCGTCTCCTTAGCTTCCTTGATTTTATCATTGAGCTCTTAAAACAGGTGTGGAATTAAATAAAATATAAGTAACTTATAAAAAAAATATTTGTTTAGAAAAAAGTTAGGTAGGTGGATGGAAATTATCGATATTCAGGCAATTAGCCTATTTATCGTAATTAAAAAATTGAAGCAATCGTGTTAAGATCGAGTTCATTCTTAAATTGTACCTCTGTGGGGCGTGGGCTTCATGTTTAATTGTTAAAATTAAATGAAAGACTGTAATAACGCATGTAAATAAATATTGCACGTATGAGGAATATCCGCTAGTTCGTTACGGTCCACTTAAGTCTTGTCTGGAAATAAACTAGTCACTTCCCTGTCTCCCTTGCACAAATGTTGTACAGATGGCGACTAGGTCAATATTACATTTGTCGAAACTACGAACTATAGTTTAACTTGGTCCGTCAAATAAAGCATGGACATAAAAATACTCATTCGTAAATATCTTTTTGTCATTTAAATCGTTGTAGCAATAAACCTTTATACGGGTGCTTATCTAGCTAATACAAAAAATAACTCTTATTTAAGAGCTAAGAGCGCTCAAACAAAACAAACATTTCAGCTTAATATAGTAGAATAGATATGATAACTGATCTTACGCCCTATCTATGACTGCAGGGAAGCACTCAGCTGAAACAACCTTATCAAGTGGAAAGATTAGGAACAACGTTCGTGCCTTTCCAAGTATTTAACGAATACATCCAGGGTCTCGCTACATCGTCGTATACGTAAGTTTTGACTCCTATATTATTTGCTTTTGATAGAAATTAGAGAGGAATTCTCTTTTCATTCCTTATGCCCTGGTATCTTTATAGTCTTTTATCTTCTTTCATTTAAGTTACTTTTTGCCATTATATAAAAGAAGTAATAGTTAAATTCTAGTTACCAATTGTTTTCTTCATAATTTTTAACTTAAATAAAAACACAATTTAATTTAGAATATTCTACTCTATAATTAGCAAATAGTTGACATTTTTGAACTTTGCATGGATTATTTACCGAAATTTCTTTTGAACGTAATTAGCATTTTAATTTGATTTAAATTCTTTAACTGTATCGTAATAAATACGTGCCTATATATTTTTAATTGTAAAGCATTTTTTTATTTTATTCCAGTGGCTCGGCGTACCGTCTGCTGAACCACAATTGCAACAACTTCAGCGATGAGATAGCTCAGTTTCTTTGCGGAGGTCGTGTTCCCAAGCACATACTGGCTCAGCCGGAAACCGATCTGCCAGCGCCCTTGAAAATGGCCCTCACTTCCATGTTGGGGCAACTCGTGCCAGAGGGAACGCAGGTCTGAACTATGAAGATAACTTTACATATAGACGTAGTGATAATATTAGATAGAAGTAGGTTACCAGGCGAGAAATATTCCACTGTGACTTTTTAACGGTCTTCAAACTATTCGCGAATATGGTATTGTGTGAAAGAGAAAACCCTATATGAAGCCAAGATTAGTCGATGGTCTCTTTTCAATAGTGAAAGTGTATTATTTCTTGCTATGTACTGTAGTTAGATTTGTAGGTAGTTTCTAGAATGTAGCGTAGTAGACCGCTTCTCTTCCTTGAAAGAAATATAAGAATGTGGCCATATGGGTCTCAGATCTGAACTACTAATTTGTAAGGTTATCTCTTTGGTAAGATATTGACTTTCCTTCTTTGAATTGTAGCGTCGGAGGCCCATATTTTCCTATCCTTGCTTCGATCCCCTATTCCCTTGTATTAAAGACCGTTTTCCCAATTTTAAACCTCGCAACGCGGCAAGCATAACAAAGTATTGTCTATGGACAGCGGTGGTCGTATACGAGTTAGAAAAGAAGATAGCTAATAGCAATGCAGAAATTAGATTTATAAGAAGTTAGATATAAGTTAGTTTATATGTAATTTTAGATTCGCTGTGTATTTTTGCTTGTAGAAAAGTAAGTAGACATATTTTTAACAAGATGAGTTATCTTTTCATCTAATAACTTTACGTGTTTGTGTGTGTAAAAATAAAAATTACGCACGTAAGAAGTTATGCTTCTTTTTTGCATTATAACAATGCGCGCTTGTAGCATATATTTGACTGTTATTAACTATACAAATCGCAAGAAGTCACACTTCTATCATAACTGATCTAATAACACTTTTAAAGAAGAAGTGTTTATTATTTAAAGTCACTTCACACAAAGTCACAGGGTTATGACTGACTTTAATCTAAGTTAGCGGAGACTTGAGACATTGAAACTTTTTTGTTGAACAATAATTTTGCTTAAAACATACCACATGTTCGCATTTGGCTTTACTGCTTATCTCCACTTAACAACTCTACAAGTACATATTAACGATTTCTGGTAAGATAATGTGTTATATTTAATAAACTACGACCTGCAATGATTTCATTTTATCTGAACATGACACAGACAATCACACGACAGAAAAGCTTACTACATATTTTTATATTTCATATCTTAACACTATAATAATTCAATAGAGAAAGATTTTACAAAAAGGTTGTTTTCAAAGTAAATTTTATAGCATTTATTTTTATGTACCTATGCATTTCATAGTATAATTAAGCTTTCAAATATGCACGTAGTAGTTAGTTAGTAATAGTAATGTTGCATTTATTTATGCATAAAGCACGTGATGTCGTCAAATGTCATTGCTACAGGAAAGTGCATTGAATTTTAAATGAAAACGTAAGCGCTCACATGGTGCATATTAATTTATTTATAATTGAGTTCATTGCACCGGGACCACGTGACATATAAAAGTGCATCATTTTTATATAAGTTTTGTTATTATTATATATGTATTTATTGTATTTAATCTATGTATATTCATTGCCGATAGTGAAGTCAAAATTAAACTTATTTCACGGGTATTCATTGACTACGAACGTGTGAAAGCGTCATATGTACGTAACTCATGGTATAATGGTACACTTACGGCTCTTGCCACGAAATAAACTTGTCTCATGGTTTCTGTGAATTCTTTTATGTCCAACATCTCAACTTGAACATTCTTCGTTCAGAAAATATTTCATTAAAATAAATCCTTTTTTACAGTAAAGCGATATTATGTCATGAAAATTGAACTACGTGTTGCTATTTACAGCTTTAAATTATATTACAATCATATATAATAATTAATTAATATGTAAACCAAAACTTAAAAAATAGGTAGTGGGCTAAAAAAAACACATGTTTCTACATGTGCCTATGCATTATGCATTCAAAACAATTAGTCATGTGAAAGGTCTTTCACACGGCATTGTTTACTTTCACATGTTCTAACACGCGTGTGATTGATTTACACATGTCAATACCCTGAATATTTTTATCGAATCACTCTCTTGTCACATGTAGGTATAGCTGATTAATATTACAATTATAAGGTACATTGACGTCACAAATTGCTTCAAAAATCAATAACATGCAAATGTTATACAAATTATTCCATTTGTTTGCTTTGAATTTCAATATTGATTTGAATAATGTAGTATTGAATTAGTGTTACATAGTTGAAGTAACTTTGGTGAAATTTGCAGAAGAATGCATTGCAAAATTCTGGCAATAAAAACGGGAATGGAGGTGGGCCGAGTGGATCTCAGGCCCCGTAGTTAATGTGAGTGGACCTTACATTACATTTACGAGTATGTAGTTTCTTTTCGAATTGTAAGGAATTGAATATGATAATGACAGATTAAAGATATTAAGTCAAAGTGAGTTTAAGATAGTCCTGTCTGTCCTGTCATAAACAAAATAATAAAGACCATGATTTTAAATCTATACTATTTTGGTACAATTTCAAATTCAGGGATCTTATAAACGAATGTTGAGATGCAAAAAAATGCAATTAATAGACCTGTGAAGAAAATAAATGAAATTCAGAGCTTATTAAATTTTAATTGAATATTAAATTTTCAGCCTTATTTTTAAATAGATTTATTTATTTACACTGCCAACCAGAATCGCTTAATAGTACTACGAAACTAGCAATGAAAAGAAATAGATGGATGACAATGAGGTTCATGTTATTAAAACTATATTATGAATGATTAGTTAGTGCTACCAAGTTTCCTTAGAACTCAAATTAAGATTTCAGTGAAGTTGTAAAGTCTCTATATTATATTAGTATTAATAAAATACATATTCTGATTTTCGTTTATTACACTAAAAATATCCTTCTATATATGTCTGTATTAACTCTATATATACGTGTTATGTTTATCAATCTATGTCTATGTGTGTGTCCAATATATGTCAACAAAATTACAGCATTATGTCTGTGTTATGTAGTGTTTTAATTTACTATTCGATTGTTTTAATAGCATGTATTTATGTTTATAAAAATATATTAACACAAAGATAATTATTTCTACTAACCGAATTAACAGTAAATATATATTATATTATATGTTGTATTGTTTTTAAGCTTTATTCTAACATAGATTAAGCTGTATATGTGTGCGTTATAATACATAGTATTACATCGATTATTGTTTCAATCCTGTCCTACCCTTTGTATATTTTAATATATATTCGATTGATCTAACTATATATAAGTATATTCATAATAAATACTCAAAATCTTGGCTTTGCAATTTTTGGTAACAGCTTAACACAAATTAGGCTATACAACCAGCCTAATAATTTAATAAGCTATATAGTTATTACCCAAAACTTTGATCTACAATAATAGGGTACAAAAAGTAAATTTTACACTACAAGATGATATAAATATGATTTAACTGCAGATGTAGAGCTATCTATACCCATTGGCTTCTACTAACACAATACATAACATTTAACACTAAAATATTTCATTGGTTCACTTGGTGTTCCCTATATTTTGGAAATTCCTTATAAGATTATTTTGTCCTGTCTTCTAAAAATACAGAAGATAGAAATGTAGGAGATAAAAAAATCGCATTCAATTCTTTAATTATAAATTTGATACAGAAGTTTATATATAAAACCATCAATATACATTAAATGTATTCATTTTAACTATCTGAGACAGTTTTATATAGAAATGGAACCCGTAGTATGAAAACATTAGATATAAATATACTGTTACACCATTTGCCATAGCGTCTTTAATGAAAAAAAATACTGAGAAGTTGCATATTTAAGAAGGGAATAAATTTTAACATGTCAGTTTTCCTAATTTTTGACCAACTTTCCTAAGCGATGGAGTTATGCTTTTCCTCAACAAGTACATTAAGGTATCGGATAGATCTAATAATAACATAGTATAAAACAAATCCGTTTTCTGTCTGTCCCTTTGCTTAAATTTTAAAACTGCCAAACCGTTTTTCATGCGGGTATTTTGAAGAGTGATTCAAGAAGGAGGTT
>DWAJ01002852.1:0-16225 GCA_018238005.1 Eurema mandarina
CAAGGAAAAGAAAGCTAGAGAAGAGTAGGCTTTTAGCCTTTTTTATATTAAAAATATAATTAAAACGACCAAAGATTAGGCTGTATGGCTCTGTACCATTGCCTTTCCTTTTTAGGATAAATGACACACTACTGAAAATTTAAAATTTTTGTGGAGTCTTGTGATTTGTGAAGTGGAGGATACAATTTTTGGACAACTACGGACTAGTTAAATTGAAGCTTTTTTACCCACCCACAACAAGACATTGGCAAAATTGTGGCTACACAGCACTGCCATTTCACCAAGAATAGAATCTATAGAATTTAAAATGTTGTTACTGTTTGCCATGTTTACATAGTATTATACATATTTGTAAATAGTAGACAAAAAGATTTATACGTAACAAAATATTATAATTAGAATATACATTTAATTACAATGAAGGCACTAATACAGAGAGTAATGAATGCTAATGTTACAGGTAATTATTTTAAGGTTAGATTTAGTATGGATATTAAATCAGTATATAATGGGCTATATATTACCCATTTTTTCATTTTATTAAATTTTTGTTACTAATATAGTTTTTGTTTCAGTGAACGGTGAAATAATTAGTAGTATAGGACAAGGTTTATGTGTTTTTATAGGAATAACTCACAATGACACTGTGAAAGACATGGAATATATGTATGAAATATTTCGTTAAATGATTATTCTATTGCTTCTTTACCTTGATTAAAATTTTACTTTTTAATTTAGTCTTATAAGTGATATTTTTTTTTCATCCCATAATGGACAGGTCCCATATTAAAACACAGAAAATAAATAAAAATAACAGTAATATTTTTTCTCCTTCATAAATCCTTTGGTGTATTAAATATTTCAATTTATATTTTAGAGTCCGTAAACTATTATCTCTAAGGTTATTCAATGATGAAGAAGGTAAAAAATGGAAGCAGACTGTTGTTGATACTGACTTAGAGTTATTGTGTGTCAGTCAATTCACATTATACAACACATGGAAGGTATGCATTAATGAAGCATAAATTTTGTGTTTTCCTTCAATACTTGATTCTTCATTTCTTTCATATTAAAGTAAATATTATTGCATATATCCTTAAGTTAAAAAGGGATATTAATACTGTTTTATATAATTTTTATTTCTAGGGAAATAAAACAGATTTTCATCTTGCAATGCCAGGAGATAAATCAAAGGAGTATTATGAACAATTTATTGAAATGTTGAGGAGTCAATACAAGTCAGAAAAAGTGAAAGGTAATGTTAATTTCTTTATTAATATAAAGCATAGGTGTGTTTTACGATTTTTTCCATTTACCATGAATAAATTTAGCATTTTTTAAATAATTAGAGATGCTAATTATTAATTTTAAAGGACTAAGATCTCATTCAATTCAAATTACAATTTAAAGTATGAAATACTTTTAACAAATGTTCTTATTTTAATTAGGCTGACTGAATTTCATAATTAAAGCACAATTTACGGGATAGTCAAACATCTTTTTTTATGCCAAGTTAATGCTTTACTTTGTTTTAAAGATGGTGTCTTTGGTGCATACATGCAGGTATCAATACAAAATGATGGTCCGGTAACCTTGGAAATTGAGTCTCCTATTTTAAATGAAAAAGTTAAAAATAGAAACATATCCAAAGAGTCCTTAAAACCCAAGGAAAAGGAGAATAACATAGTCAATGATAGTGAAAGATAGTCAACTTAAAATATGGTACATTCATAAGATTTAAACTCCTAAAAAGCCTTTTAAATTGAAGACTAAAATAGCTAATGTTTGTTATTTATAAAGATTTTGTTTGAAGCATGTAAACCTCAAGGTACAATGACTCAGTTAGATGTAAATTTATAATATGTATGTATGACATGTAAATATAAATAGCATAAAAAGAATTAAAATAATAATTAATTTAGACATATTATTTTGCTATTTATTACCCCTTATCCTTATTATTATAAATACTTACTAAGTTCTAATTATCTCATGAAGAAAAAAAAGGTTTTGTTTAAAGAAAGTTATGAAATTTTATTAATTAACTTCATACCAAAACTGGTTTTGGATAAAGTTTAGAATGAAGGCAGAACAACCTGGATTTATACGATTCGGATAAGTAAAGTTAACTTAATTTTTGTCCTGATACTGCCACCGAAAAGAGTATCAACCTGAGGCCACATGTCATTTATTGGTATTACTTATTCGTTACCTTAAACAGACGAGCAATGTGTATTAGGACTTGCATAAGTAAGAAACGACAGGCAAGATTTTTTTATACAATCAGCTTTAAATATTATACGTCTGTCGCAAAAATACCTATATGCCGGCGGCACTTAGCTATCGGGACTTACACGTGTTATTCTGAGTCAACTATAAAAGAAAGACATATGCTGTCCTGGGATATTTTTATATAATTTCAAGAAGAACATTTCCGTTGTACTTGATTTCTGTCTAACATTAACCAATAAAGTAGCACACGCGACGGAAGCTTAAAAAATGTAGCAACTTCTCTCGTTTTCCAAACATTTTCCTTCATTGCTCTGTTTCTATTATTTGTAGCATGATGAAAAGTATCCTATAAACTGCTCTGTAGTATGAAGAATAATTTTACCAAGTTTCGTTAAAATCCGTCCAGTAGTTTATGTTTCTATTACGGTTATACAAATAGACAGACAAAAAATTTACTAATTGCATTTTCGGCATCAGTATCGATCCCTAATGACCCCCTAATAGTTATTTTCGAAATTTATTTAATGTACAGAATTGACCTCTCTACAGATTTATTATAAGTATAGATTTCATATATTGCAGCCGAACCTCATTTCCATTATGGTAAAAGTATCTACTTTTTCGAAAGGTGTTAACGTTCATAAAATAACTATAATTTATACGCTTATCCTCATTTTAAACTAAAAAATCCATTTTATCTTAAATTCACGGATAATATATATGCTAAGTAACCACAGTCCACAGCCCACAACGGTGTCATAGGATGGAGTTGCCAGTGCCCCTTAAAAATTTACCCACGAAGAAAGAGTAAGTAGGTAGGTAATGATGTAATATAAATTAATTCGGGCTTTCTGCTTTTTTTTTCATTTCGTAATCTAACGCCTTATTTATCCGACATGCGTTTTTAAAATGAACCTTGTTAGGAATTTAGGTATAGTCACTATGTGTTATAGAGTAAATTAGATTCAAATAAAAGAACATTTATATTAAAAAACTTTATTTTGAAGTAATGGTTATTATCTATTAACAATTAAGTTTTAAACGTTAGGCCAGTGCTTCAGCAATAAGTTAGAAACTATTACATAGATGATATGCCTACCGCTAAGTCTATTCGATATTATATCAACACATTAAACATCTCATACTACACACAAACACTACGGCTATGGTCCTCCTTGTTAACAGATAATCGACCAAAATTCAAATACATTTTTAATACTAAACGAGTAGAAAATAAACTAAAAAAATGTATAAACAGACAAAATAAATGCAATCTATAAAATCCTCTATTTAAATTATGATAATGAAATTCAACAAACGAGATTAAAGGATACTTAAATAGTGTCGAATATTAATAATATAATTTATTTATTTTTATCAATTAGCCTGTGTGCCGCATGATTACTATTTCTATACGGTGAAATATAGATATATAATCACTATTTCCGTTTCACGCTCCTATCAAACGAACACTGATTTCCCTACAATTTTCAATTCATCACCAATCAAGGCACTAATCGTTTTGGTATATTGCTGATACATCCTCACTCCATACAATATCAATCGATGCGTAGACATGCGCTTAAATGTTGTTAATATTACAATATTAATTTTTAATAAGATAGATAGTTAAGAAAAGAGACTATGAAATAATTGGAATAACGTAACTATTGTATTGTTTTTTTACGCCCCAAATCCCATTAATTTCACAACCCCATTTCTAACAAGAAATCTACATAACTAACCAAATATTATTACATATTATTATTATAAAAATATCTATGATCTTTTTCTAAATTAACCAAATAGTGTTACTGGGACAGGCTAAGGATTTTATGAACATATACCCCTTTCTGTTAATATGGACGTAGTTTAGTGTGTGCAAGTTATATTTTAAATAAATCCGACAGATAAATACTACCTTAATTTAGTAGATTAAAAATATAAATTATCAAACATTTTATTGGAATAAATGCAAACGTTTGCACCGAGAATGCTTAGCTGTAGAGATGGTATTTAATGATTACACATTGGCGCTATACATATAGTAACAAAGGCTGTATAAAATAATTTTACAATAGACCATAGTAGCACTAATAGTGCATTTAAAGATGGCAATGTTTAGCAATTCCATGTGTCAAAGTGGGCGCCAATTGCTGTCATTAGAATTTAAAAATCGAACATGTGGATTGTTACGGTATAAAACGGCGGTAAATGAGAGTGATGTGGCCGCTGCAGTGACCGTCGGTAGGTGGTGTGATCGTCGGTAGTCTACCAGAGGCCGGACGAGTACCCGCCGGGAGGAACGCGGTTATGAAGAATGCTGCTGTTGCCGTTTATTGACGTTACCATGTTGATTTGACCATTCAGTGATTTGTAGCCGTCACCAGTGATCGGGTTGCCTTCTGTAAATACATAATAAAGCGTTAATATTATAAAATTAGATTGGATTTATTCGTCATCGTGCAAAAGAATAATAAACTGGAAACTAAATGACAACAACATGATTTCTAAATCAGAATACTAAAAAACACTCGCACAAAATGCAATTTAAATTAGGATTACTCTTAAGACAACATAAAATTTATTCAAATGTAACTAGTAATATTAATATTATTATTGCAGTACCTCTCATAAATTGCAGTTTAGCGAGCAAGATCAACAATATTAGACATTTAATATAAATAGTAAAAAATAAATCGAAACTATGATGATAAATTAATTGATGTCTCGTTACCTACTATGCTTCCTAAATCTTAATAGAAACTACAAATTTGAAACATGCAAATCAGAACATCCAACAATGCCTAACGAAGTCTATCTAAGGATGATTCCGTATGTTATACAGAAAACTAACGACGTTGAAATGTATTAAATTACAGAATAAGCTATATAAGGATATACAAATTATACACTTCTAGATAGCAAAACTAATGAAATTTTTAAAGGACTATAAGACAGAAGAAATACATATAAAACTGCGTGCTCTAAAAGTAATAACATTAATCTAGAGATCTATTTTCACAATACGATTAACATTAACATTAAAGCAATAAATTACATCTACAATACATAATACTTAAATGACAGTACACAAATTACGACTACATTTATCTAAATATTGCACGATTACTGAAGCTTCATTTCACATTCGAGTGCTTAATTTAGGCACATGAAGGAATCGTCTTAGAGATTTTTGCAAATAAACATTAATCTTGAAAGTGCTCTGTACATTTTTATTAAAGTGTATCATTCTTATGTATTTTTACAACTGGTGCTCCTTCAGTCTAAATTAAACACCCACCCATTTCTCTTTGACGAACATAATCTAGATAGTACGTCTTATGTTTGAAGTCTTCTGCCCGTTGTTTTCTGTCAAACAGGAATCCTGGGACATACTTGTGAAAGATTGGGGGGAAACCTGTCAAAGTACTAGGACCAGGACCACATGAGGTCTGCAAAAGCGTGAAATCTGGGATTGGACCGTCTCGTTCATATTTGAATAAAGTCGGTGGAGGATCCAGATTAGCGACCACAAAGGGATCTATAGGCCCATCCAAACTGGGTACAGGATTGTATTTATAGTCTGGTTGGGGTCGTTCTCCCAGAGCGGAAGTCATGCCTACAAAAGCGTATGGAGGTAGAGGGTGATGTGGAATATGATGTTCTTTTGGCTCGAGATAATGTTGTGCTGGGAATGGAGGCCAATGTCTATCAAGAACCAATTGTGGTTCAAGTGAATCTGGATCTATAGGAGGATGTTCCCTCTCAGGGTCATCGGTTTGAAGTCCAAGTAAAGTATATGGAGTGTGTCGGATATTTAAGCTGGGTTTAGTAGTGGAGGGAACGTAATAGTTAGCGGGTCGAGGAGGCCATTCTGGAGTGTAATATCGATGGGTAGGTTGTGGTTCAAAAGAGTCTTGTGTAAAGTCCGAAAGGTCGGTCTCAGCACCTCGCAGGGCGGCGGCTGGGTGTCGGCGGCGGAGCGGAGGCAGAAGCACTCCGTCCCCGGTCACCGGATTCCTCTTCGGTGGCGAGTACGATACTGACCATTCAGAACAAACGGTTTTCATCCGAAGATAGACTTATCTACTATTACTTTCCGCATAATTAAACACTCAGTGGTGCCTTATTTCATTTACTATTGTTCCTATTTTCACATTGTAGTGGAGGATGTGATTTTCAGAAAAATTTACATAATATTATTCTTGATCTTATCAAACAACATGATTATTGTTTAAATCTTTGTTATCATGCTCAGCTCAAACAAAGCATTATTTGGAGCCATTGTTATGGTACGTCGATGGTATTATCATTAAGTATTATTCAAAGGGAAAAGAAGATAAGTGTTTATTTGTGAAGCGATCTCTGTAGCGTGCACATATGCTATACAAATGTGCTTTGAGCACGCGAGCCCAGTACCGTATACGTAGACGTTGCACAGCCCAATGGGCATTTACAACATCTCGATTTCAAATATAATATGAAAGTGGAAAGGAATTCACACACAGCCTTGGAATAGTTATAACGCCGTCAAAATAGAGTACACACAAATTCATCACGCTACTTGTTCGTTATTTTCTTTACTAACATTATATGGGCTTGTGATGGCTATTTGTCTAATGGTCAGTTCCGAAAGCTATAAAATGCACATTATTTTTCACAAATTGGCTATACCTATTGAATACAGCAAATAAAATAGCGTGTATTATTTAGGTATGTATTATTTATTTTATAGCTTTTATTATAATAGTTCATCAATTTCAATGCAAAACACGCATATTTAACTATTACCATAACTTGTAACATTTAGAATCTTTCTCTTCTTAGAAAATATACTATGCAAGAAAACCAGTCATATAACAAGAGACTTTCCATTTATAATTATCTTAATTGCAAATTTAATTTTGTTATATTAATGTGTTACATTTGTTTTTGTTACGTGTTAAATTTGGTAAGTCATAATATTATTAAGATTATTTAGGCGTTATGATTAATATAACATGATGAATGGTTTGTCATGTGTACTAATAAATTTAGTTCGAAGCTTTATTTAATTTATATTTGTAAGTTGTTAAAATTTTTGAGTTAACTTCGCTAACGACCTCATCTACCGCTGTTCAAGATCTGTGCGGGGCGTTATTGCAATTTAATAACTTATCTGTGCTGACAGATCCAATTTCATCAGTGACATGCGTGGAAACGAGATTAAGTTTAGACGTTTTATTAACGTAAGTATTGTCCATTGAATTAAAATACTTTATAACGGATTAAGTCGTACTCTACTAAGTACTGAATTATCTTTAACATAATAATTAATCAGATATTTTTAGCAGGAATACTCGATCACTTATCAAAGATAAGTTCCGTCTCAAGTAGTTTTATTTTGGCATGTACTTACAGCACATTGACAAAATCGACTTGAGAGCTACTTAAATTTAACTTGCGTTTGAGCATTCATTGAGTATTTTAATTCAAATGGCGTTTAGTGTATGAATTCCAGTCCGCTGGGTACCAGGCTCTCATGAATAGCGAGTGCTAGCGTGCCTACATCAGAATCGACTCACAGTGGTCGGCGGGCTCCGTCTCACCTCGGCTGGGGGTCGACATGGCGCTCCCGTTCATCTTGGGCGAGTGCGCCGGGCTACTGCCGTTCATCGCCGCGTCTCCGAACTGAATGTTGCTGCGAATCGTGTCCGTTATCATTGGTGTCACGGACGATGATGCTCCCTGGAGTGTTAAGTACAATTTTTAGATATGATATAACGGTGACACCTAATAATACATACTCTTTACTGTCAATACACACTTTAAAACGAGAATCTGCAAACAGTATGTTGATGAATGTATCCCTATGATATATCTATAATATCATAAATTGTAAATGTTTGTAGGACCGATGTCCTGACAAACATTTACAATTTGCAAGTTAAGAGTGGATAGATTATAGAGGCAAGTTTGCGTATAGTAAAAAAACTTGAAATCCAGTCCTAAAGTAGACTTAATGACATAATCAACGTATCTGATGCCAACGTCTGCACGTTAAGGGTCTCGGTTACCCATACATACCTGACCAAAGAGTCTGGAGTGCGTGTCCCTAGGGCGGGTGGGTGTCTCCTTCACAGCCCGCGGTCGGCTCGACCCGTTCTTGACGGGACTGCCGCCATCGGTCGTGTCGTTGTTGAAGATCTCCGCAATGCAGCTCTTGGGTGCGTTTGGAACTCTAGAACAAAAAGTTTTAAAATTGAAAATACAGATAACACAAACTTTTATTCACGATTTAATGAACCACGTTTTTGAACGATTTTTTGGGGTTGAAACATGAATGTAAATTGAACATATTCGTCAAGCGCGGATTATATTACCGACATTGAATCCCTCAGTTCATTAATAGTAAATGCAGTACGGATATTACAGCCAGTACACCTGAGTGGACATGCATGGTCATAGCGGGAGGGGCCCGCTTCCGCTGGGGTGCCTTCTGGTCAAATATTGTAAATCAATACAATCCAGTTAAAATCCCATTATATTCTAATGTAGGGTGTTTCGGTGCAGTACAATGACCTTACGGCTTTTGATAAACTGACCAATCAAATTGCATTCCTTAACTTTAAGTTTATTGTTTTAAATCTTACAACTCATATAGCATTGTAATCAAAATTATTTAGCTACAAGCAAATAAAAACCTAAAAAAATATTAGACCAACTCACTATACTAGACAGACCAGCTTATATACCACTTAGTATGCAAACTGTAAAAGCCCGATCTATTCAAACCACCGACCCAAACACACTAACTGTCATCACTTGCATTCTCAACAGCATGCTAACGAAATAATTTCTAAAACGAGATCGCCATCTAGAGAAGCATTATCGTTAAATTTAACAGGCGTATGTGCGATCTTATAACGTGTGAGAGTTAGTGCATACGCGTCAAGTAAATACAACGTTATATTGCAAGATGCTTGAACTGTAAAGTACAAGTTAGTATGTATCACAAAGTATAAAATACATCTTCTTCTTATCGTGCTGTGGAGGTTGGGGATCATTATGGCTATTTTTACCTTGGCAACAGCTGTTCTAAACAATGATTTGGTACGTTTTCCAAACCAATGTCGAAGGTTTTTAAGCCAAGATATCCTTCTGCGAACATGTCTCCCTCTTGGCCTTGCATCATTAGTGGAAGAAGTTCGTACTTCCTAGTGCTACGCATAACATGACCAAAATATTCTAATTTCCTTTTCCCAATCTAACTAAAGCCTGAACTCACCCTACTTCCAGAAGACGGAATAACGAGACGTCATTTATACGACTGAGATATGCGCAATAATTTTCTCCGGTAAATTGTTTCAGCTTATATTAATGCTATTTTAACGAGCTTGGTGAATACTCTCTTGTATAAACATGATAGAGCTGTTACTTAAAAACCTATTAGCTACGCTACATCGTTTGGATTAAATTGAAAGAACAATCCTTATATACTTATTTAAAACCTCTAATTAAAATGTGTTAACACTGATAAGACTGTTGGACATACGACAGTTCAATAAGCCTAACAAAATATGAATAAGGATGGTTTTTCAGTATCTATGGTACATTCTAATTTCTCTGCAAACCTTAGCCAAAAAACCTACCATCATACATTTATAATCATTTCTTCACCTAGCTATCTACATTTATGTTTCTGATGTAGCAATTTATGTAGCAACTCATGTAATGGGCATCAATTTCGAGTGCGGCCGAGCGAAATTATTCGAGCGTGCAGAGTAACATGTGAAAGCTAATAAATACTATCTCAGCCACTGCGCAGATATTTTACATCATTGCACATATTCTAATGGCCGTAATTCCTTTCGTCGCCATGTTAATTTTTCCACTTTCCAGTTACCGTGCGTATGATGCACAAAGTAAAATGCACTATTAGCATTTTAAAATCGCTTTTTTATCTATTACCTTTATAAAATATGATTTTATAGAACATAATAATCATACTAAAACAATAATGATCACGATTGATAGGTGATTGAAAACACAATTCAACACGAGAATTGAGGACATATTGAAACGTCGCATGCGATCGTAAATTTAGTTTTCTACAGCGATTTATACGTAAAACTATAAATGTAAGAACAATCAATTCATTTATCACTGCGTCGTTTCAGACAAAGAGAAAACTAAGAAACGGGCGTCGTAAATTTTATACGACCATTCTTTAAAGTGTTAGATGCGACACGGCTAGCCCTCGGCCTCTACGCACAGTAGCGTCACAATATAAATGCCTCTCCGTGGATATCTAGATTCTAGATCTAACAATCTTTAACAGTAGCGCGGCATTAAACGTGCCGACAGACATGAATATTATGATAGTTAAAGAAATCTTTCAGTCTCATCTAGAAACGGGTTTTTCATTCACAATACACATTACGTTGAAGATAAGATAAGTTTGCGACATCGTAAATATTCCATAACAAACAGACAATTAAAATAACTTATATTGTATTTAATTCACATATTTCAAAATAACGGTCATTACAGATTAATAAACTTATAGTTTGTAATCCATACACTATAGAGCATCAAAGTATAGACAATACTATGAGCTGTTCTAAGGCTAGGGCTCCTTATTACCATAGAGTTAAGAATTAAAGAGCACAGAGAATACTCCGCATCGCAGATAAGTAAATCGATAGCGCGCCAGTGCGGTTTCCGGCCGCTATGCACCACCGCTCGTCTGTCACATGGAAATGCCTACAGCTATGAATCGCATCGCATGCAATACTTGTTTAAATCTCTAAACTAGCACTCTGTTTCGGTCTATAAGTCGGCTATAATTTTTAATTTGGTTAATACAGCTAATCATAAACTATAATTGTGCGGTATTTATTACGAACTGGGCTTCGCGGTAATAATCTTATTGTTTCTTTTTAAAAGTGGTTATTTAGCGTATATGTTAATCATATCTGGCTGCATCCCAAAATTCAGGTTAATCTATTGAATAATTTATGCGTGAAAGAAGAAAATCCAAAAAAACTAATATACCGCGTATACCACGCGCACCTCCATTCAATTTTTTTACTATTCAGGGATGATATAAGCCTCTAACATTTGAATATAGGGCTGTCCATTGACATTTTTTTAATCGGAACAATACTTTAAGAAATTTTCCCATACGACCTCTCTAATTGTTATTAATTATTGTAAATTAAGCCATATCGGAACTGTTTTATTTTTCAACAATTTAACTTTGTTTTGATGAAATATATAGAAAAATGTATATGTATCTTGTAAAAATACTTGTATTACATTTTATTCTAGACAACATAATTATTAGGCAGGTCGTAATTGGTCTTGACGGCGTTCAGTATAATATGCACGCAAAGGAAATAATATTCATTCCATCACATAAAGACATGCGTTCAGAGAAAGAATAACGTTATGAGAAAATACTCCTCTACTCTACTCTAAATTTACACCAGGTTCGGTTTTACTTAATTATCTGTACCTAAGTTGCCAACATACAAATTTAAATGCTTAACTATGTACCAACATAAATAAAACATTCTGCATATTACGCGTGTCATATAATAAGATGAATAGATTTATAACGATCATAAACTACAGCCGAGTATTCCTATAATTACTCTGTGATGTCATAAATTTATTCCGACTTAGAAGATGGGTTGCGATAACGTCACATGTTAAGTTAACCGTGACACGGATCTGCATTCGACATTCGACACAGCCGACTCCGCTCGTATGGGAATATTCTTTAATACATCAACGTTTAATATAAGGGAAATTGAATTATGCTTACTAATTATTCTGCTGGCGTATTTGTACACGATTACAATTTTATTAAGCTTTTTTGTCTTTCAACGTTGGGTTAACGCATGAATATCAGTTTCAATAATTACAGGACAGGCTGTGCATCGTGCTTTTATTAAAAAAAACTTTTCTTTGACGTTGTAATAAACATGCTGTTTGGAGGCGGAGACCAATATTACAAAGCTACCATTAAACTTTGTCCGCGTATGTTATAAGTGGGACCTTTGCGACATCAAATAGAAAATTCGGGTTATTATAGAGGTATACTAGAGGGTGAGTATACTATACTAGAGGTTCATTATAGAACTTAACGTCTTTAAAACGACTACTACGTACTTTCCTATCTTTATGGTTTTTTTTATTTTTTTATTATGCTTCTCCCGGATCATTGTGGAAGCCTTCTCTGCCAAGATGTTGGATAAGGCCTCTTTCGTAATTTTTCTGTCTATTTTATATATATATTTACGGTTTAAAAGTGATCATTTGTCTGCTGACTTTATCTGCAAAAATTTAGCAAATCGATCGAAAGCTATGGCACACAAATCGTGGTCGATCAACGTCGATCTCAGCACCGATCGAGAATCGATTATTGTTCTAACACCCTAATGATGCAGCGTTAACATTTTATAATCTCTTGTGGGGATGACGTGTACTAATGATATCGAAGGTAATGAGAGCCCGTAACTTTATCATACGCGGAACGTCGAGAGAAACTTCACTTCGTTTTCAAATGAAAGTCAATACATTACGTGGCCATTGAAAACGAAGATTTATACTTTCGCACCAATTCGATCTTAATGACATGCATGCTACGGATTTTGGCTATTGTTATAGCATAGCATTTGTATAATTTGCTTTCTAATCTTATTACATTTAACTGGATTAATAAATGAATCATTTGTGGGTTTAAGTATTTTTAAAGATAGACACATAATATACAAAAAGCAAATAAGTTAAAAGTGTTTAATATTCAAAATTTATCTGGATTATCCTATTTCACATAGACTATCCTTACAACTCAAATTTAGGACATAAATATAAAAGTATTTCATGTTATTCGTAAATTATAGGGCCTGACTTTTTCACTGTTTAAATAAAAACGAAATGAAAGAACGTACAAAAGCTGTTAATTCATCCGCTTATATCATTATCGCGTACAATAGAAAAGATATTTGCTCGGAAATGACCTTCTATTTGATAAATGTTCAATTTCCTACGTTTCAATTGTCATGTTAGTAATAATAATAATGAATGTTCTAGATATGCATATAAAATCATGTCAAGGTCTAAGAAAGAAGGGGAAGAAATATTCGATACTATTCTAGGCAATAATAGTAGATTGCTTGCGGTAATTATGACCATAGAGGTATAAATTATTGGGAGTCATAAATTAGGTGCGAATAATTGAACCATGTTAAATCCTTTCATAGTTCACACCTGCTAACACATTGTACAGCACCAACCTACATTCGCACAAAACATTATTCGCAAAGCCTTAAGCTCTAATTGGTGTTAATGTAACTTCCTTCGTTATAAACAAACGACCTTACAACATTCCTTTATTTAAGGGTTCTGTTTACTAATTAGAACCTTCCCTACAATTCTCTTTTTACATACGGAGGCACAAATCGCTGCAGTAAATGTATGATGTAGAAGCATGAATTCATATGTGTGTCTAACGATTCAACCGAAAAGGCGTATGTTTTACGAGTCAAACAAAAAGCACTATCTTACACGTTAGACGATTTAATTTGAATCAATTACCTATCGCGGTCTCGCCCTTGTTTGCCGACTGCTTTAGGCACGAAACACGGTCATCAACCCCGGGGCGATGTCTGCCAGACGTCTAGAATCTTCCTTCACCACTATCGACACACACGATCATAACCTCGTGTTCCCTTTCCATTGACTTTCCGACAAGATTAACCCCTGACTACGCAGCAAAAAACGTAGTAATGCACTCCAGCTTTCTAGATGCGATCGTAATCTGTGTATTCAGCGAGCATTAGTAATGGTAACAATCAATATGTTTACTCAGTGCATTAGGCTCGAACGCAAGCCGACGTTTGAAATGAATCGATACGATCTCGATGTTACCGATCAAGGCGTTTCGTTCTGTGACGTCCGATCGCAATCTCGGAAGAGAAATCGATATCTACTCGCGAATTATTGTTGAATTGTTGATAAGATCGTGATGCAGAGTAATGCACGAATAATAAACTCCCACAGAACTATACTTGGACGACTCGAGCTCATTAACGCTGATATAATATATATTTAACAAATACATTACACGCAGGTAAAGTAATAGCCCGGGATCCCTGGTCAATTTTTCCAATTGATTACTAGGATCCTCCTCTTTCCAACATGTATCAATGACGAGGTCATCGTAAATTAATACTAACCAGCTGCTTTTTATTTTTTTTACTTAATTAATATTTGAACTATTTAACAAACATATTGTCCCACAAATTTCGTGGTAATAAGTAAAAAAATAATTTACGATGACCTCGTTATCGATACATGTTGGAAAGAGGGGACTCTTTGATCTACTCACGAAAAATTAGCTTGATAGTTTAGATTTTTACTCAATAAATAAAACTTACATCATTAATTATAACACATAGCCCCTGTGCTAAATTATCGAAAAAAATCTGAATAGACTTCTGGGCTAGTATATTATAAAATATGTACTTAATTTAATATATAATTTGTTTCACTCGTTAAGATTAATAAAGTTACAAGCGTGTTAGAAGGCAGTCAATAACCTGAAAATGTTGAACATGGCCTGTGACCATTATACTTAGTCGCGATGACTTTTTGATAACGTCCACTGTTGTGTTCAAAATATTATCGACTTGGAAACGGAACTCAACTAATGTATGATCACAGAAAACAAGAGAAAATGAGGGCATAGACATTATAATTTATTCATTGACTCAAAAAGGCTGGCTGCTTTAAAAATTTTTTTGATACTGCCTGTATTAAGTAAAACGAATTACATATTTAATTTGCAGCATAAATATCTGTAATACAAATATTACTAATATAGTATATAGTATAAAAAAAAACTCACTTCTCATTCTCTATTTTATAAAACAGAACCCGCGATGGGAAATGCCATTCAACTACTAAATCGTGGCCATACATATACATCGTCGATCACTTCGCACATAAATTAACTACATAAAGGAAAGTAATTCTAACATCTAGACAGACATCTGGGTTTAACACTGTTCCAGCGAGCATTAGCCAGGTGACATGTCCGTTAATGTAAGCCGACTATCGGATACTTTCTGAAAGGCTAGCAACAATTTACAATTAATAAACAGTACCTACTATGAATCAGAAAAAAAATCTAAGAAACACATTAGGGAAATGTTCAACCATCATTAAGTCGAATGAGGAAACCAATCACCAAAAATTAGGTTATTCAATTATATCCTATTATTATCGCAAAATTAATACTTTATTCTAACAGAAGCATTATAATACGTAATACCCCGTTCAAGTGATCGCTACTAGTTTTATAAACGATAGTTTTATCGTCTAGATCTAAAAAGGTTAAGTCGAATCGATGACCATTCACACAAAGAGGTTCGAATTAAATTCAACTTTACGGTCCATAGCTTTACCGAACGATAGCGTGGGTCGACCTCAAAGGATTCCAGCTAATTGTATCTGTATTTTATCTGATGTTCCCAGTGACATTAATTGATACAACTGTTCCAAGTCGACGTAATTAATACCCACGGGTATGATCCGTTAATAGAAACAAACTAAAAAGTGACAGTCCATTGAGGTTGTGTTAATCATGCTTAGTGTCATATTGACCTTTCTATGAAGCCGATAATATCGCATACTTGAATTTTTTTGCTCTCTGCCAGGAACGTGAAAGGATGTCGAATAATCTAGAATTTCAACTAATACCGTACTGTAACTCCATTAACCCTTAATTCGACAGAGATTTTTATAGCAAAAAAATTTGTTTTTTTAGTAAAATCATATTTTTAGATATAAAATAATTACAGGAAAAATGCAAAAAAAAATCAGTGCTGTACAGTTTTTGATAAAATGCACGTCCGTCGCACCGGACAGTGTCAAGTATGTAACGAAAACTGCATGTCCGGTGGGGCGGACTGTGCCAAATGACTAAAAAAATGATAAC
>DWAJ01002853.1:0-16224 GCA_018238005.1 Eurema mandarina
TTTGCGTCATTCGGATGTGATCTCTTCGACATTAGGACAAAGCTGCTTCTGAGAAGTGACAAAAAATTGTTTCAATATCACTGGAGCTTGAAATTATTGTTTTATTTTATACTTTTATTGTTAGTAGGGTAGAACAATTTATAGACTATAGATAGCTTGCTTACTAAAAAAGTTTTCTTAAAATTGCATTTTTAATAAAAAATTTAACACCTTTCCAATGTTGTATATATATTCTATACTGTCTACAAGGTATACAAAATTTCTAAAGTTCTTAGTTACGTAGCATTTTAAACACATATTTAACACAATTTTCTATCTAGTATTCTATATTCATTATATTTAATTTAAGAATAATTATTATCTAATTTTTCGCCGTTAAAGTCATTTTTTTATTTCGTAAGAAATAAATGATATAAACACCTAACAGAATATCTTAAATAAATATTTATAATTGAAGCGTCCTATGAATTTAAATTCACATTACAAATAAACAGCATAAAAATAAAAATTGACTCAAACATTGCGATATTTTTCGTGTTAACACAAGGTATTGAATATTGAAGTATAAAAGTAATCTTAGGGCGCTCCCTTGTTGACAAAACGTGTCCTTTGCTTCGTTGAAATATCAAAAGTAATCCGTAACAAGACATTTCCCCTTCAACAAATTGTAACGGATTCAAAATGTACACAACACAAGCCAAATATTAAAGAGAGAATAATCTGAATGTTGTATGAATGTTTAACGAGCACTCGTTACCAGAGATCTTACTATATCTTAGATAATACTAGCTGTGCCCGCGACTTCGCCCGCGAAGAAAAGTGACTTTGGGCAGCATTTTTGAAAATTCCTAACCTGCGCCAACAAACGTTCAGCAACTTCAACGTGAATCTTTAAATTGCCATAACTTTCTTATTTATCAACCGATTGGCATGAATTAAACACTAAGTGTTAAATGAAGCATACCACAATATATAATTCAAAACCCCATCTAGATAGGATTGGCCATTTCTGAGATTAGCGTGCACAAACAAACAGGCAAACAGACAAAAATTCAAAAAATCATTGTTTTGGGTTCTATTGCGTTAATAAAGGTCTCCTATAATATTTTTTCTCATATATCTTCCATGTACAGACAGCGACTCGTTACGTTTTAATTATATGTATAGATATAGATAACTTTCTACGTGTTTGAAAAGACGTTATTATATCATTACATAGTATGAAACAAAGTCGCTTTCTTCTATGTGTCGATTTTCATGCGGTTTATTTAAATAGATAGAGTAATTCAAGAGGAAGCTTATATGTATAATACATCGAGGCTGGTTGCTCGCTTACAATGCAGCAAAATCTTAATTATTTTCCAGAAAACGTGTTTAAATTGGCATCTCTGCAACATCACCTAACGATAAGCGATCTCGTAGTCCTTGCAAGGCCAGGCTAGGAATCGCAAAAACGTGTCGCCAGCCTTTGTAATGACAAAAGGAAAGGAGTTACATCAAAAAAGGATCAAATTATAATAGAAATAAGTCTTCAAAGTCGGTCTTCTATTTGTCTATCTAGTGATCTTATACGTCTTAAACGAACATCAGAATTCCGAAATAAGATAAATAATACCATTAGGTCTCAACAACAAGATTTCGCCCTTCTTAGAAAGGTAACTTGAGTTTTACAGAAACTGAAGATTTCAGTATATTCTTGGAAAAGAAAAACATGCACCTTCCTTATGTACGAGTATTTAAAGCCAAAAAAGCTAACTAAAAAAACACCTTAGCCCAATAAAATAAAAAATATCACCATAAATTATCACATTTGGTCTATACAATATAATAACATCAGTCAAACTTAAAGCTACATAACAATGATCCGCTATCAAATGCAAGAGGAATAATAAACTCGAACCCGCAAATCGCCGACAGGTCGGCGCCTTATTAATGGCGCCGCGCGCCGGTGGCCTATTAAACATCACCATTTGTCTTCCTATACAGGAGTTATTAAAGAATACTCTGTACATCATATACCTTCATGGAAATTGCAATAAAATATGTTATACACTGTTTTGTTTTTATTGGTAAACATAAACGCATAAATATAATACCTTTGTACCTACCTAGTTAATACGCATAAACTTTCCTTGAATCACTGTATTTAACTATTTAACTTTTATTTTTAGTTATTTTTTAAATTAAAATCTGTTCAACAATTTATACTTATACTAATCTCTACAGCATTTCAGTAGCGCGATTCAGAATTGTATCATACGTAGTTTTCCCCACAATTCCACTATTACGTAACAAACTAAACGTATTCCAGTCACACGGCCATATCACGATCTCAAAGTTCACGCATGCATTGTCTGCATTTCACTGGAACTCGGTCTAAGCGTGCAAAATGCACATTTGTATAATTGATTCATTATTCATTTTGCGGTAGGTTGGTTTAGTTCAATTGTTTTAATCCTATTTGTACTTTTGTCCACGTTTGTATAACTATTTATCGTTAAATGTTATAGTTATTAGATGTTTTTATTCTTTTATTTAAGTATTGCTTATAAAAACATATTGCAACGTTATTCGCACGTAAGGTGAATGACCTTAATAATATAGGAATTCTATTGTATTAAATGTCGCGTTTAATAAAAAAATAGAAAGATAATTAAGGATAAGAGGTAATATACAATAAGAATACTGTAAGATTTTACGATACTATTAACACTATTAAAATAAGAGTAACCGTTACTAATGTTGGAGACATGTTAAGATAAACCTTTACCTAATATGTTAAAATAACGAATCTCTGACCGCATTGTGTCTTGAGATACAAGTACCGAAACGCAAACTCTTTAGCAACCCAAACAACAAACTTCTAATCGACTGCGCTAATATAATACAACAAGCTCGGCCCAACTAATCTATGTCGTACTAAAATTCCATACTTCTTATTTCCATTAGCATCGTAGTTAAACCGAGCTTAACCCAATTGGCGGGTGTCGGCGAGTGTCGGGGAGTGTCGGCGAGTGTCGGCGGGAATTGGGGCGCAACAGCCCCATTAAACCGGGATGAAGACTGCTGAAACAATTTGAGACACCCGACGCCGCTTCACTATTTAGTATTTACGAATCTACCGACGCTCACGTTTACAGGATTAAAGCCAGGAGCAATAAAGAAATTGGAGAGGATCCTATTTCTTAGCAAGTAAATTACACCATTTTTCGCCTATTTTGTATACAAACTTAACGTAAATGTGTGTACTTGTTAAATGCATCTCCACTTTATGCCCTATTTAAAGGAGGAACTAACAAACTTTCTTGCCAGTTCTCTGTAAAATATTTTTTTGGAATCGATGGTACCTACATAATTTTTTTGTACGTAATATTATGATGAGTAACAAGTCCATTTTATATTGAAAATATAGTAAAATTGTAACCATCACAATAACTTAGTCATACAACAAAGAACAGATAACTGTTTTTTCCGAAGAATATTTTAAAGCAAAAGAACATAACTAATATCTCTAAATGTATAATTAATATTACTTTATATTCCTTACTTAATAAACATGCAATTACAAAACACAAGTCATTGACGATTCATTTAAAATTACTATTAATTAAATACAGCACCACATAACGACTTCAGATTTCAAAAAGGCCATAATATTATATTTTTTAATATCCCCTAACATCTTAATAAAGATAAGACATGGTATAAACCTAGAGGGTTCTTTAATGACACTTTTAAACGAGGCCTCGGCGTCTTGAACGAAATTAAAGTCTTCATTACAACAACTTCATAGCGCCGATATTAATTACGAGAAAAAACGTTAGAAAAGAATTGTATTATGTTGGGTTAACATCTTTAATTTTGTAAACGTAGACTAGTACTAGTAGATACTACTTTATCATAATTTTAACTGGTTTAGACAATAATATACAGAAAGACTGATCAATATCTATCTATCTATCTATACTAATATATAAAGCTGAAGAGTTTGTTTGTTTGTTTGTTTGTTTGAACGCGCTGATCTCAGGATCTACTGATTCGAATAGAAAAATTCTTTTTTTGTTGAATTGACCATTTATCGAGGAAGGCTTTAGGCTATATAACATCACGCTGCGACTAATAGGAGCGAAGATATAACGGAAAATATGGAAAAAACGGGGAAAATTATTCATCTTTGAGGGCTCCCTTTGCGTGCGCTGCGAAAACGGTTCAAGATACAAAAATAATATGTATGAAAGAATTATTCCTCTTTAAATGATCTAAAAAAAAGTCCGCGACAGTATATGTCTATCTTCTAAGATTGACTCAATATACCATAATAATAGAAATAGATCCGACGGGGACGAAGTTCCGAGCAACAGCTAGTAATCTTATATTAACGTTAATGTTATCATAGTACTATATCCAATGTGACTATCCACTACATTTCAAGCTATATAGTTACTAAAATATAATATAAATAGTTACTGAAACGTTATTAAATATAATCCTATTAAATAATTATTTTAACAAGTATCGTCTGGTCTGGGATTAGTGTTGCAAGTTGAAACTTTTGTACGTAAACCTGTAACAATATAACTCCGATTTGTAGAGGTTTCTGGTTCAAGTTACTGAGGTTAAATATATGGATTATTTGGCTAGACTGAATTTGGACGTTCACCAATACACACTTTGCAGGGTTTCAAAGGGTGACAAATATTTAAATGGATAATTTTTTTAACTAGATTCAAGTCAATTTTAAAGGGTAACAAAAATATATAGAATTAAGAAATATCATTACAATATTATTTGAGTGCACACATGCACATTCCACAAAGTATATGATTATAATATTCGCATGTATATAATCATGTTTTGTTTGCAGATTACCCTCGACTTAAAAATATTTATATATTTTTAAGTAATCGACGGTGTCCGCGTATTACCAACCCGTCACTCCAAATTGGATTTACTTACATATTTGTTTATTATTCGCCCTTTTCGTGTTCACATTTTTTTATAAAGTCCGCATGGTTCCGCAATCCGTGTTGTAATTGTAATTTCTACAGTGTGTGGTGACTTTCAAGGGTATCAAAACAATTTGTATAACGCACCTCAATAAAACCATCCGTCTATCCATCGTGTTTCAACTACCATCCTTTAAAAACAGATAACAATTAAAATTCAAACAAATTATTCCAAGTATGTCAAAGTTAAGGTGTCTAAAGTAAATTGGTTAAGCTGAGACCAGATGTTGAGCTGAAGTTGTGAAAGTCTGGAAGGGTCGTTGAATAATTAAAAGCTGGAATGGCAATAATTCTTGAACCCGCCGGTCGGGAGCCACAAAATAACACTTTCCGCGAAATGACGTTTTTACTACTTAATTAGTTACTTCTTCTTGTTGGAGGTAGTTCCATAAATATTTAAAGGTAAGTATGATACAGAATATAAAGCAATATTATATTTCATAGTATGTATTTGTATTTCATTTATGTAGATTTTTTTCAAAGTAGTTAGCTAGTTTTTTCTTTTATAGTAAAAAGCTCATAATTAAGTTTTACTCTGTATAGTATTTTTTTTTATTTTTGCCTGTAAGATTTTAAAGGGGAATAATTTTTAAAGTTCCAGGTAAGCTTTGAAGATTTATATAGAAAATAAAATACATATTAAAGTCAAAAAGACAACTGAAGCGATAAAAAGTCAACAACTACTGTTGACATTATAACGTTAACAAGAACTTTGTATAGTACCTATCAAACTTTTTCAATAAGAACGTAATAGTGAATTCTTCAGCTAAATAAACGGAATCTATCATTTGCGAGTATTTACTCGCAAAATACTGCTCATATAAAAGTCCAATAAATTGAACATGAAGATTATAGTTGAAGATAGTAAAAACAGCGACATTGCAATTCTTGAGGTGAGGATAACCGCTCAGCTCGAAAGCCTTTCGAAATTCGCGAAAAAGTAAAGCCGACATCGATCCGAAGGCTTGACATGCCCGTCACGGAGCTGCTGGCCTACCGCCGTCGCCATGACAACCTAGGAGCTGAAAGGATACCAAAATGTTGCTTCAGTAAGTATCTAGCTCCCTCTGGGCAAATAAACGTCATCACACCGGTCTTGAGGGTTGAACTTTTGAATTTGGAAAGTTAAGTTTTGTCTTTGATGTAGGGCTGAAGATACTTTTGTCATTTTATTCACTTACGCACGTTTCTGCGTTACGGCTATTTTTCAGACGTATTTGCCGCGAACACTTGAAAAAAAATATCATAAATAAATTAATATGTAAATATAAAATTTTACGAAGTGTGTAAATTATATATTTTATAGTATAAAACAAAGGCGCTTTCTTCTGTCTGTACCTATTTATGCTTAAATTTTTAAACCACGCAACCGATTTTCATGCCGTTTTTTAAACAGATAGTGATTCAAGGTTTATAGAAATAATAAAATGCGTAAATACTGGTAAATCCGCGAGCACGGATAGTAAAGTAGTAATCGTTGAATAAAATTATGTATCCAAATATGAACATAACTTAAGACTCATTAAAAGTTAATTCTTTATGTTATGAATGTTGCCACACTAATAAGACTCCAATATTTGTTGTAGGTAAATAAATTTTACCACCGGTTGTCCTAATGCAGTCAGTGAACTGCGCACGCGCACCCCACGGTCACACCATCCCTATAATTAGCTCGGAACGGAATAGGAAGCACCTCTCTTCCTGCCTCACCTCATATATCTGTTTACGGTACCGGTAGCCACACATAAATATATCAATAATGGTAAAAGTTAACTACAAGACTTAAAAAAGTTCATGGTGAAATTTCTATAGCCGGTAGTTTAACCTCAGTATATGTTTTAAAATAAAAAAGTTATTAATTTATAACTCATGCGAATTTTATTCAAATAACTGGCAACTATTGCTATGATTATACTGATAGTTTAACCTCAGTATTTTTTTAATTAATTAATAATGCGTATGTTTTAAAATAAAAAAGTTATTAATTTATAACTCATGCGAATTTTATTCAAATAAATGGCAACTATTGCTATGATTGTCATTTGTCACAACGCATTTTCTATGACCGGATCTTTATATGAAATCGATAAAAAGTGACATTTCCGGGTGGTAAATTTAATAATAAGGGGAAAGTAAATTGAAGAGCTTTTAAGTGGTCTGTACCGTGTTATCGAGAGAATACTAAGTGCATTATAAGGGGTTGTACGTGCATACTGCTACCCTTCCTTTGTACTTTGCAGACAAAACGCAGCGGCAGTGGTAGCTTTTGTTTTACTACAGCGACCATAAAAAATTACCTAACGAACGAGCAATTATATCCCACAGTTCAAAGATAGTAATTAGTAAGTATATATTTTATTATACTGAGAAAAAATCTAAGAAGTTTTTAACGATTTTAATAGTATTACGGAGTAGGTAGTAAAAATAAAAGCAACAAATAAATGAAATGTCACTCTTAATTGTTTGCAATGGCTCCCAAAGTTTCGCTCAATAGTTGCCCGGTACTTGAAATCTAGAAAAAAATCTTAATTCTTGCATGAATATATTATAATTAATTAAACCATAGTAGACATTTCATTCGAATCACATACGATTTACACAATTATTTAACTATAACTTACTTGTTAATAAAATGTGTTTCATTTTTAAAGTTATAATAATAAAGTGTACAGAATATATCATACATTGCTAAAAAAAGTAGTTGTTAAAATTCGCATGCTACTAAATATTTATCAATAAAATTAAATTACCCCTGTTGTCATCGTTTAATAGAATTCCACATGTCTGGTCGCGATAGCACTTTATCCAAACACAGCATATAATATACTTAAAAGCACTTTATTTTTAATGTTTGATTAATTCAATTTAAATAAATGCCGGTTGAACAACATAGATTTGTAGAGTTCAATCAAATTGATTTGTGTTGTTTCTCATTGAATAGTACAATATACAATATACAAGTAAGGAAAACAATTTGAAAGATAATTTGTTCATTCCGCATAAATATATAACCACGCGAGTTATCCAATGTTTATAATATCAGCTGGTTTACGTAACGTTCAAAACACCGCCCAACAAACTGTATACACGAGAAAGCGGAATAGACTGAAACCAATCACCATGTTATGCCTCCTAAGTTCTAGTGTTACATACGTAGCCGTAGGCACGAAGTATGTACCTAGCTTAACTAAAAACCATTAAGAAAAGCGCCATCTATGTAAAAGTAACGAACTAAAATTTTAATTCTCCTTTATTTAATAGATGTCGCGCTTAAAGATAAAACATAATCCATAAATTGATTATTGACGTATTTAAAACACCAAAACATAATGAGATGCAGTATTTATGACCAAACCAATAATTAAAATTAAAATAACTTACGACTGTTAATATTGTGTCGTTATAAGCTACAAAACCTGTCAATCTATAATGTCAAATGAAAAAAGCTAAAATGTCAATTTTAAATTTGACATTATATTGTTTTTATTTTGATTCATTTGTTATAAAATTTCTAAAAATAAAATAAAAATTTAATATTAGGAAAAAAGTCGTCACATATGTAAACTTTGAATGCTTATTATTAGTGTGTAAATAAATTTATTATATAATTATTTTATCCATTAACTTTACTAATATGGTAAAAGTATGGAGGTTAGGTCTTATGAGTTACGACACAGCTTTAAAGATTCAAATGTCTATAGCAAGGAAACATTTAGATTCAATGATGAAAGGAGTAGACGCAGATTGTGACACATTGCTCATAGTAGAACACAAGCCTGTGTATACCGTTGGTAAGATGCACAATTTCATTTTAAAATAATATTTTTAACTGACAAAAAATCTTTATTGTTAAAATTTATTTCCTTTTCAGGTATACGGGACGACACTCCTAAAGATCATGTGGACCGTCTTAAGACTTTGGGAGCTGAATTTCGTAAAACTAACCGAGGTGGTCTGATCACATTTCATGGGCCGGGTCAGCTTGTAGTGTACCCTGTTATTAATCTAAAACATTATAAAACGAGTGTCAAGTGGTATGTGAACAGCTTAGAACAAACGGTCATCAACCTTTGTGAAGAGCTAGGTAAGGTCTATGTAGTAAATATAGTTAGATTGAAGAACACAACATTTACTGAAATTATGAAAGACTGTTAACTCTATTACATAAATAATGTAAATTTAAATGACAAATTTGTTATTTTTAGGTATTAAAGCGAATAGATCTCCACACACAGGGGTGTGGGTTGATGACAATAAAATTGCAGCAATTGGTATTCATGCATCCAGATATGTTACTACTCATGGAATCGCATTAAACTGTGACAATGATCTGTCCTGGTTCGATCACATTGACCCCTGTGGGTTCGATGATAAAGGTGTCACCTCTCTTAGTAAAGAAACAGGTGTCAAGTGTACTTTAGATAAAATCACTCCAATGTTTTTAAAGAATTTTGAAAAAGTATTCGATTGCAAGTCTGAAGAACTGAGCACTGATGTGCAAGAAGACATTCTAAGTAGCATTTATAGCAAATTACTTACTACTACAGCTTAAATACTGCATTTAGTTTTCAGCTATATATTTATGATCTGTGAATCCTGTTAGTTTACACATGTGATGAAATAAAAAATCTAATAATTTGTACAATTTTTTATTATTAAAATATTAAAATAAATAGTGTAAGTTATTCTAAATAAATAAAAGGAAGTCTCAAGTTGGGTTGAGAGAAACTGAAGTTTGTTGCTGTTTTGTCATTATTTTACTATTAAACTCAACCCATTTCTGCAAAACCCAACTGAAAGTTCATCAAGACACAGATAATAATTGACAGTTAAGACAACTTGGCAAAAGTTTCCGAAGTCAGAATATTTACAAATAAATGCTAATTATTATCACCTAATATTAAATGATGCTTGTACACAAATCTATGTATCCAATACTTTTTAATTTACCACACGTGGTTTTCTTCAATTCATTTGCAAATTCAATGTATAATAACATTTGTTTTACTTTGTGCTTACTTAGAGCGGCTACCATTTTTAATTCTATTTCAACTTAATCTAAGTAGTATACATCAAAATCCTTTATAATACTAGTTAGACAAAAATTTATTAAATTTGCACTTAACGCAATGCTATGTTGATTGATCCAATAACTAAAATCAGAATAGTCCCATTAAATATAAATTTTATCATTGTAACAATTAGGCACATGATTTTATTCTCAGGAATTATTCCAAAACCGTTTCACATTTGTTTAGTTAGGTCAGTAAATTATTTATGTAAAGCTTACGACATAATAAATGCAAGTTTCACAACTAATCGCGTTGAGACAATAATTGTACGTACTTAACGGCTATTGTATAGTAAATCTATAAAAATTAAATGCTGATAAATGCATCGGTTATCTAATGTTAAATAAACGCAATACGCGGTGGTTACAAGTTAAACAAAAATATGTAGGTACACCACGATATGATTCCTATAAACTACAGCTATAAATTAATGGATGGAATACATGACATACATTGGGGTTTCAGTCATTATATCACAAGATCTTCGAGTTGTTTGTTCCATAAAATCTCATGGGCTCTCTTATTGTTAGGTTTGAAATCTTATTACAGATGCTTGGGTGGCGCCAGCCATTTCCGCATGTAGTAGCAGAATATGGTAGCGATATAAAGAATGACGAGCAGAGCACATGCGACTCCCAGCAGTAGAACAGAGCCTTTGCTTGGACACGGCTCTACAATTGTGACTGTCTTTTCTGTAAAACAACGTAAAATAGCATTATACATTTATAGCACACAAGCGAATTATTAATTTATTTGTATATGTATTTCTCATCTAAGCAGAAATAAAAATAGTCGGCTAATTTATTTAGTTTTAGGACGTATAAATATATAAAAATACATGTGTAACGAATTTACCTCCGAAATTGGCTTCAGACGCAGTTCCACCTGGTTTGTCTGAGCGCAAGAAATCAGTACTTTGTCTATCATCTCCAAAGTCGAGCACCAATATCTCTTGAGAGATGTTCATATCTTCCTCCTGAGCGGCTGCCTCACCGTTCTCGTTGTGCGGCAAAGAACGTCTCTTTCTGCCCCAGGACTCGATCGATTCTCTGCCCCATTCGCAAACAGCCTGAAAATTGCTTTTATATTAGAAATCTGGGTTTATGACATAATATTTATTAAGTTATAATTCCTAAATGGAATTTAAATAAAACTATAATACAAAAAATGATTATTGTAGTAACTTACAGGTTCACAGGGTCCCAGACAGTACTTGACATTGCATTGGAAGATAACACCATAAGATTCAGTGAATCTGAACGCCTCGTATACCGATTGAAGTGCGTTACCATCGGGAGTGAAAGCAGGGAAGATCGATGGGTCAACAGGGCATCTAGAAATTGAAATATATTCATTAGCACTGGTATGAAAATATTTTTTAAATACTAGTTAATTAATTGACAAGCTTACCCTTCGTCGTCAATGATTTGGAATGTGCTCTTCGAATCCTTAGCCATTGCAACACAGCTGCGTGCAAAAATTCCGTAAGGAGCTGAGAAAAAATGTGAGGTATGTTTTAAATTGTTTAAGCTTGTTAATACACTACGGTTAAATTAAAATAGTGGACGCACTTAAAATATTTAAAGCGTCTCTACTTTACGGCCTATAAAAGTAATACCAAAAGTAATTGTCAGTATTATTAGAACTCATTACATTCATACATAAAACATAAAATTGAGCATTGAATATGAATTGTGTTCGATTCCATTATGTTTTGTTTTTATCCTGTTTAATAAACAACACTAAAATGTAAATCCTAATATGATATAGAAGAATAATTGTATAATCGCAATAGTAGTAGAGTACTTTTATCATTGCAATGTATCGGATCAAAAGGAAAGTAGTTAGTTTATCAGTGAACTTACTGTCCTCCGGGATCTCGATACGGAAAGTGAGGCGGTCTCCGATGCGGACGGTCTCCACCTCGCGCTGCCGGCTGTCCAGGATGCGAATGCGCGGCGGAGGCGCCTCGGGAGCAGCAGTAATCGAGATCATCTCCGGGTCTCTGTAAATGCATAGTACGTATTCAAACTCGTTCTTGATGTATGCAGTGCTCATAGTAACAAATGTTGTATTAGTTAAATTCCAACCGTTGAGAAGATATGAACAGACAGTTCGAACAGCCATGAAAATTTATATGAATCATCCACGTGTTTGATTTTATTTAATTGAAAATAGTTATTAATCTAAAATAGTTACTTGGATGTAGAACAATTATTTGGTATGAGAAGTGAATATAGGGATTAATAAATGGAATTTAATTTTCAGAGCAAAGACGCTCAATATGATGTAACAATAATGGACTGATCCAATGACCACGTATATGAAGGCAGTATACATTAAATTCCACTTAGCCATTTCCTGCTATTATTATAGCCAATGCAAATAGTACCTATCATTCATCGTATCCTACAGTGAATATTTAAAATGTAATTTTATCCATTCCGATTATCAGCAATCATATTATTATGGATCGCGTTTCTTCAGTGTTTTAATAAAACACACATGGAGCAGCAAGTGTGATATCTTGCTCATCACGTCGTTGCTCATGAATCTAAATTATTCATGTATATATATGCATTAAAAGTTATTCGGGTCAAACAGTTTTATACTCTCAACATGTACCGGGTTAGTTCAACACTAATGGCAATTTGTAGATGCTTATACATTTCCATAGAACTCACGAATAAAAAAGTACAACGCTGATATAAACCTTGTAAAAAGGGGACTTAAAAATTGTTATTTGATGAATCGATTTCTATCGAATTCTATGATTGATATGTTGTATATCTAGGATACCTAGTGCATCAATTAGTGTCCTAATATTAATTAATATGGTGATATATTCGTCATAACCAAATCCTAGCTTCCAAAAAAATTACGTAAGCGCTTAACGTATTTAAATCTTTCCAAGACAATTTAAGCTATAACATATAACGCGAATACCTAATATAAACGCTAATAATATTATTGAAGTTAAGTTTCCATAATTTAAATATTTTAAGCCGTTTTACAGTTACTAACCTAATAGGCACCATTCCGAATGTGATATTCTTTGAGCTCATGTCGTACGTGCACTTTACTTTGTAGATCTTGTCAGCCTTAGTCATGACTACGCTGTGGTGCTGCAAAACTACTGTATTCGAATAAACTCCAGTCTGGAAATAAATACAGTCTAGGTAAATTTTTATGATCGAAAGCAAGCAATAGATAAGGTGTAAGTGTTTTGTTTTTACGATGTTTTAATTACTAATAAACACTTACGACACTTTGTGTGTTACAATCTTGTCCAGCCATCGTGAGGTCGAGTCTGAATAAGTCGCTATTAACGACATCAATGTTGCAGGTCTCAGATCTACCCAAAGCGTATATTCTCCCGTTGAAAGGCTTGTTGGTGCGAACTTGCACGGCAATTTTTGTGTCCTTACAAAGTACGGAAACTGAAAAGTTTACGACGGTTAACATACAACATCAAATTGGATATTGTAAACTTTCTAAGCATTTAAAAACAATTACCGTCGTAGCATGTTCCAGTCTTATCACAATTAGCATCGTTTCTGGTCAGATTACTGGACATGTTAATGTCTTGTTGAAGATCAATCGTTACCGGCAGCTCACCGCTCGGATTCGCATTCGCAGGAGGTTCTAAACAAAAAGAAAACATCTATTAAATACATGTCGTTCTAATATTAGATTGCACTAAGCAAAACGATTAAATAGGCGAGTATTTATAGCAATGAAATGCAAATTCGTGTTGCGCATGTATCATTATAATTGATGAGAGATTACAGCGATGCACCGGCAATCGATGATTTTAAAGTGTAAGGTGGTAATGCAATTACATTGAGACGTGCAAAGCTCGCCGCTGCAAGAAATCCTATATTTTCACACGCGATAGAAGAGCGCCGTAGTTACGACATCCTATACTCGCTGATATACGTGTACGTTAATATAACAGACGCCTGACCGTGAACATTGTATGAAATGATAACATTCTAAAGTCCTCGTGATATAATTACGCATCTATACTCGTTGCAACTGTAATTTTGCGCCAATTACTCTATAAAAGCTCCTAGGTACTTTATATTTCTCAAAGAAATTTCTAGTAAACATCGTGCATCATCCTAGTAATTTGTAATGTCTAACTGTACCTCAATCTAGAGCATTTCCGTACACATAAACATTATTCGTGTCATTGTTTGCACAACATTGTTACGGAATGACTACTGTCGGAAAACAGTTAAACCTCCAAGGGTGCTAATGGAAGAGTCAAGGACCGTGACGATCAGTTCGTTCACCAATTTCTTGTTGTTACTAAGCCTTTTTTAGTCTCACCTTTACTTTCAACTATTTAAGGTGTTCCATTTTTATACATTTATCATATATATTTTATCAATAGATTAGAAACTTTATTCTTATGTTGTTTAAAATATATAAGACAAAATTCTTTCTTGTTGACACTTATCTTAAATGTTTCCGATTAACTTAACCGACATTCCATTAAAGAAGCGTAACCAATAAATAGATGACACAAACATGCAGGTCACTGACCGGCCATTTAAAGGTTTTTCACATTTGCTCAAAATAAATTTCCAACATTACTGAGTGGGTTTGATTAACGTATTTGACATCTTAAGTTATTTCAGACAGTAAAACTACATTAAAAGTTACGTGTTATTAGTACTATCTAAATTTTAACTGCTATTCATTGATTAGTATTAAAACAAATTTCCTTAATGATTTTATTTTAAATTACGATGATATTTAGACTGATGTCGCTGAAACGCATTTACCGGCCAAGTCGATGACACGATTTTGTAACGCTTCAGTAGCCGACGTGAATTTTTCTCACGCTTAAAATTATTACTTAATGCTAAATTTGCTTTTTACCACCTAATAATAATTTGAGATCTACAATTTTATTAGAACTACAATACTTAACTGTTTATCTAAGACTTAGAAAGTCGCTTTAATGACTTAAATGTATCTCGCAGAATTCAAAGAATTGCACGTACTAAAGACACAAGTCATCGGCAGATCATCTGTGTTTTAATACAAACAGTATAAAAAGCATCAACTTCTAATATAATGCATTCTTTTGTTGTTGTTTTCCTTTTCTCTGGTTTTTATGTTAAAAATCTTTGCGATTGCTTAAGCTCTCTAAGTAGGTTAGTCCGCCTTTATATAGCTGAGCGTCGTTTTACAAAGCTATTATCTATTTCTTTTCTCGGATTAAATCGACTTTCCGTTAGATACTTCACGTTTATAGATGTTGTAGGTTATGGACAAAATTGGTTTTTTATCTATTTTTTTATGCGATAAATACGTGTTTTGGAACTGAACTGACTTGGAATTTAACCAATCCTTAGATATAGAAAGTTAACACGATGATGTTTAAACTTTACAGTTCTGCCCTACTTTCCACTCAATAAACATCCAAAATCTCCAATTTTTAAATTAATTTACATTTTATCTATCCTTTTAACATGACTGTCAAACTCTAAAAAATAAATTTCAACAGATAAAAGTTCGATTAACTAAGTCTTAAAATCGATCTAAAAACTGAACGAGTACCTTATAAATCAAAATATTTATTCATAATCAAAGTAGATCACTATCTCCTCACTATATGCATGGTCTGCGGACATCGCCCCTGTCTTACAGGTTATACAGGCAAGGCCACGCAAGGTCGTCATATTTTATGCTATAAACGCTCCTACTGTTACTAATTTTGTAATATGAAGTCACTAACACAGTAATCAACACGATCATATACCGGTTCTTACATAAATAATTTTCACTTTACACATATCACTACGTCTAGTTTTTACTAAAGGCTGTATCTAGCCTATCGTCTTACTGAGTAACAGATGTTAAGGAAAATTTCTTTAATTCTGTTTGTACTGAAAAAACGGAATGAAAAGAGCCTCTTCAATCATAACACTCGATTGCTTTGCGAATGAATGTTGCTTCAGAATTCTGCCAATAGTCATTACATCTAATAAATTAGGCATCAATGAACAGGAGACGCTTTGTGTCTATTTCGATTCAATTACTGTTGTAATAGGGAGATGAAACTGAGCTCACGAGCGGCGCAAAAACAGCTTTTTAATTTCGTGTACCATCACCGTTAGCAGGCACGCACG
>DWAJ01002854.1:0-16218 GCA_018238005.1 Eurema mandarina
AGTTAATATTGTAAATCGTTGTAAGTAATATTTAAAGAAAATTACGACATCGTGCTATAACTACACATTTACTAATATAATATAATTAATAACGTATCAATATTGTGCGGGTGAGTTGAAACTTTAAACACGTAATGTAATCAAATCTCGAAGCTTGTCGGCGCCCGGCGGTATCTTAAGAAAAAATTATGCGACGTTGCCGCATTGAGCACACCAGGTCAGTGTAAATATTAATAATTGGTTTTCATATTATGAGGATGATTTATAAACTGTTAAAAAATTTTGAATTGTTCGACAGAAGTATTAGGTACGTTTAATATACGTGGTTTAATTAAATGCCCAATGCCCATATGTCGCATTAACCCTGTATAAAGTTATTAATCTCTTTACAAATAAACACTATTATGCTCATTCAGTTTGCATTAATAAGACATGTTATAATAAAACTTAGCACCTAACAGTGGCAGAACATTCCCAATAAATTAAATTCTCATTAGATCGAACAATATAATAAGCGAAACAATTTTATTCCAATGAAGTATGTAATAAACAGACCAGTATAAACATGTTCGCGTCGACCACGCCGATAGCTGAACACCGGTGCATTTTAAAGCCGGACGAAATCGTTTTATAATAAATTCTCCCGTACCTTGTGGGATTAATCGTCTTACTTCTCTCTGCTATCCTCACGGGGAATTGTGGCTATGGCTTCCGCCATATTTAAATCGCTGAGCTAACGTTTTATTTGTTCAGATAAATATATGATTTTCATATACATTTCTATTGTAAGTATAGTTACAGCGCCGATGTTTTGTTATTTTTATGTTAATTATTGATGTTTTGTTTTATTTTATCAAGATGCTTTGGAATTATATCTATTAGTTTGATAACTAATAGATATGTTATAACCTTATTAAGTGATCGTAATAAGAAGCTAGTCAAATAAATATTTTGATATAAAACGAGTTGAGCTTTAAAATATACAATAGAATGAAACGCAATTTTTCTAAATGTATTTCGTAGTTTGTTGAAGTAGCAATTATTGTGATGCGGTAGAAGCGAACGTTGCAAAGACATAAGACGGGATAGTTGGGATAGTTCGTTGAGTACGCTTATAGGATTTACTGCATCACTAGTTGCGCTCAGATAACTATCGTCAGTACGCTTTAACTTATGAAATGGTCCCTTTGTGCAGCTCCACCATGTCTTTGTTGACTGAATGCGAATAATTGCGTTCATTCTGTCTGGATATGGATCGCTTAGTTTTAATGGAATACTACCGTTTGTATTCTTAGCTAATGGCTTCACCTTTGTCATAATAAAAACTCACACTATGCAATTACAACGTCATTTAAACGCCGATCTCGATTCATGTAGATGACGGATTACTTGATAGAATATAAACTGAAATTATCTCGCAATCCTGTTATAAAACAAATTGAATTAAGCGAGCGTCTACTCAGAGCTGGGAGGATATTAGATTGTATCCGCACCTGATGGGTTTTACTGGTGGCAACAGGGTTTAGTTCGTGTCACAATCGGTCGCCTCTGCCGCTTTAGAATTAACCGACGCCGCCGGCCCGGTCTAAATGTCACTCTTATTATCATCTGACACTTCGGGATTACGCACGATAAATTGTTTTAGCGAGTGGCCTTTTCAGAGTGCCGGCAGTTGACTTTCAGAATTAAAATTGCAGGTAGCATTTTTTAAGTAAACTAGGCTGCAAGTTCGTTTAGCGTCCCAGCGTTATCAATTTGGCTTTGATTGGTTGCAACAATCGCTTACGAGCGAGCGTCAATCGTCGAATTTAGTTTGACACGAGGCCCGGTATGTCTGCTGATGCCATTTTCCGTCTGGCTAATAAGTTTAGCCCTCGCTATTATCAATCGGACGCCGGAGAGCAGGCCGGGCGCCGGGCGTGGGCATCGCTGTATGGCAATCAATTTATACGTTTCGACGATTTGATTCGCTGAAGTCAGTTACTAGACTCAATAATGTTACTAGATCAACAGTAGTGTTTCGACGTCTAACGTTATCCAGTATTATATAATACTAATAATTGTCTAAAATACTGTCAAAATAAATCTCATGTTTGATTTAATGTCCCTTTAGATAACAATAAATAAGATATATATTGGAATCGTTTTAAATACAAATCGCGAAATGTAAATGATGGGTCGTTCAGAAGTAGTATCTAGGGTAGGGTTTCCACTATCCATTGATATTCCCATCACGAACGCCTCGAACATTGTCCCATCTCAGCTCCCACGCTGATCGCATTAATTTCTCCGTTTTATAAACGATTTAATAGACAATCTACGGTTTCTACTAGTCACGCTTCACTTGACTTTTTTCTCGTATTATATTTTCATTAAAATACCCTCGTCTCTATAAGATGTTTTTACACTGCGATATAGTAAGATCACTTGACTTTAATAATGAGTAAATAAATGTAAGTAACAGTATGAAATTGTAAATATCAGCCACTTCAGCCAAATGAAGCCCCTCAACTATCGCTAATTGAACGTTTCCAATTTATTCTTGGAACTTTTTCTCGCCGTAATAGTGCGGTCTGCGCTGGCTACCTCCGATATATCCTCGGGAGTATTCAAATCAATCTCTGAACATTTTCAATTTATTCCAACGTCCTTATCTACGACGGCCTCAGCTGAATTAATCTGGGTGGCCCCTCCCCTCACCGCCCCTCCCCGCCGGAAATTAAACGAATTAACGCCATCCAAACGTACATTTTTCACTTTGAAACGCGCGCAACCAGTCTTCTTTTTCGAACGATCGGCAGATCTATGCGTTTATCTGTCCTTGCTTAGATTGAACAATTGATACGTCCAATTGTAAATTGAATTCGCGATATTGATTCATCAACGCTCCATTTATTCCTAAAGCTATTTGATTAAATGCTAGACAGTTATATCTCAACGTTGCTGGATTTATAATACTAATCACGATTGATTGCTCGCTGAGCTAAATATTATAATATCATTAGTAAGCGTTATATAATTTAAACATCAATTAAGCAAGGCGTATTCGGATAGTGAAACTGCTTCTTAATAGACCAGTTGATATGAAAAGTATATCTGATAGAAAATATTGAGCGTATCGAGTGAAGATCTAATGTCTAAAATAAGGCCTTAAAACACCGCTAGATAACTAAACATTACCTTAGTGAATTGTATTTAAATGCAGTAAATGCCACATCCAATAAAGAGACAAAAATATGTTGATAGCTTAAAAAATAGCTCCAATGGAGCCCATAAAGTGTTATAGGACATACAGTGTATACAGTGTGAAATCTAGGCGTGCGTCGGGTCAATCGCTCAAGCATTTCAACTGGATTCGTACCGTAATAGGGCTATAAAGCGCCACGAACACCTGCTCCGATCCAACGATACTCGCTAATTAATTCAGTACAGCTCGTACCGATACCGATACCGGCGATTATTTCCTAAATCTAACGGGAACTAAATTATTTTCTCAAATAAACACGTATCTCGGGTTTCGCTGGTAACATCTTTACTACGCTCGAAAAATATATGTAGCATTATATTATGTATCTAACAATATCGGTAGCAACAATTTGACATATAATCCATACTAATATTATAAATGTGAAAGTGTGTTTGTTTGTCCTTCCTTCACGCCGTAGCTAAGCAATCAATCGACCTGATTTTTGATATACAGTTACTTGAAAAGATGGACAGTAACATAAGCTACATTTTTAGCAGGAAAAAAGAGTTATAAGGGGAGAAGGGGGGGTATAAGTTTATATGAAAGTCCACGCGGAAGGAGTCGTAGTCAACAGCTAATGATGGAATAAATTACATGAATGGAGTCGTTGTTTCAGTTTACATTTTAAAATTATACCATAAATAATTTAATAACAACATTGATTAAAACAACTTCAATAACAAAACCAAACCGTTCAACTGAAACAAACCCTTATTAATTATTTGTCATTAATTAATTAATATATATTTGCCTAACGAAACAAATCGTAGAACAGCAACATTGATTAAATGCATTATGCATAAAATTAAATGTCACTGTGTCAAACATTGTCGGAAGTGTAAAATTATTTATTGCGTATTAATAAACTCGATGTTTAAACAAATACAGTGAAAACATCAATCCAATATTTAAACATTCATCAGAAATGTAATAATTGTATTTCATCATAAAAGGGTACATAATAATAAGTTAATCAACCGGACTATAACTTTTATTATTAAATACGCAATATCTCTTAGACTATTAAAATTGGATGCTAATGAAATTTCGCCCAACACAGTTTTCTAATCCAATTTACGATCACAAAATCCTTTATACAGGGCACAACGTGTTCAATAATCGTTTAACTGCGTCATAAAAAGGGAATAAATTGGTTGCTTGTTATTTTAAAATATTGTACACGTTTATGTATGAAATGCGTTGGCTATAGGAAAATTATATAAATTACTGCATCACCGGGTTATGCATGTCGGAACGCATCAAGGGTTGCTACAACTCGTGTTTCAGCTCACCGTAACAAGTTGTAGGTTGTAGTACATTTAAAGTGTTATCGCGGACGGGAGCAGCTGCTCTGCTAACTAACCGTGATTGCTTCTCCGCGCACCGGCTATCATTTTTTTTCAACCCTCTCCCGACAGCCGGCTCACGGTATCCTCGAAATTGCGATACTTAACATTAAATTGTGGGGTCTTTAAGGGCATTTCTACGGAATAACGGGAACGTCTGGCTTCTTTTTACACTCATCTAGATTGCGCTAAGATGTTTTGTAAATTCGTACAAAATATCGGCTCCCATAAACCGTTCGCGAATCCGTGTTGACGTTAATGAGCTGGTCCCTTTTCTTATCTGTAGAACGTACGGTTATATTCGAGACGGGCGTTATGCTTCGAGTTATTAGCTTGTTCCGTTACCGCCGTTTTAAAATTTGCATTACTTCATTTGCGGAAATCAGCAGTTTTAACAGGGTATCTCGTTTCATATTAGACAACATAATGCCCTCTCATCAAGTAAATTATGACTTTAATCTCATACAAAGTTCCGCTTCGAGTTTACTCGACTTTACTAAAACTTCACCCTCTCTGCTTTTCAGCGCGTGGTGATTTATGAAAACTAGAAAATTTGAACCGTACAAAGCATTTTTCATTGCTTCAGAACTTTGTTGTCATATTTAAATACGATTCAATACGTAAATTTTATACTTTACTTATGCAGAGCAATGGTAATAAATTAGATATATGACATCGTATTTCACGATTCAATGCATTTGGCTTCATTCCGCCTACATACGGAACGTAGATAGAAGCATTTTGCTTATTTACTCGAAGGCAATAAAAGAACCGTTTGTACATCAGTAAAAAATAGCGATAGCTCAGATAAGACTTTTTAAAATGCAAGTAAAAAATTTTAAACATCTACCCAATCGTTTATGATGCCAATGGGTATGAATTTATTTTTTAAAATAAACTAGAGTAACGATGTTCAATCGTAATATAGACTTTCCTAATTTCACTGTGAGTTTTAGTTAATATAAAAATACCTACACACATAGTACACAATTTTGTATACAAAAGACTCAGAAGTTATTTTTCCATATAAATACGTGTCATTCACTCATTGAACTACGCTGTATATACCTAGGTATATTGCTACCAACAATCCATCCACATTCCCCAAGCGTAAGGGGATTGAAAGTAGTTAATTATATAAATGGGTCATTTCGGTAGACAATCTTGCGTTGTCGCTATCAGGTTATCTGGTCCAATTGGTTAAAGACAGATAGTGCGGTCTGCACGCAAGCAGCGATTGATTAGGCCGGCCCTCAGTGACGGGTTAATAAAGCCTGCCTACTGATTGCCTTGTAAGCCTCCCATTCTGCTTTCTCATCCGATACGTAAACCTATAACAACGAATGTGATCGCTCACTAATATCCCCTAATCAATTCCCCGATAAAACCCAACAGTCCTCATACGCACAGAACAAAGTGAAACAATTATATTAAAAATTTAATTCTATTATAAAAAGCATCTGCCAAAATACAATATTCTTGATAGCATCCTAGATAAAACCACTGCCATCTGCCCAACATTAATACGCTGCCAGATTTTATAAATTATACGACTTGGCTTAACATTAGTCCCGAAAATATGCCTGTTAAAATCCGTATTTCTTATAAATTACCCTCTTAATTTTTTTGCATAATTTTATTCATTACAGAGATGGATCGTATTATTTTTTAATAAGTATTGCAATATTGCGTTATTATGCATATTTAGACAATGTTACATATTTAATAACCTTTAAAGTAGAATAAGATTTTATTATAAATAAACAGAAAATATAGCATAGAACAAAAATCGGCTTTTCGGGTAAAAAGATTTGAAGCTTTGAAAAGAAACAAACTCAAATTATCCTAATAAAGTTACATTGCAGTCAGTGCAGTCCATTCCCTAATAACAGTGGCGTTTAGCAGAGCACTGAAAACAGTCATGCAGATTAACAATCAACTTTGCGAGCGTCGCGTCCACCTATAGGATTAGCTTGTTGATACAACAGTTCCGTTTTAGCATACCAAACTTCGTTCGTGTGCGGTGTGAATTAATCAGTGTTTTGAACATTTGTGTTTATAAAACGCCCGATAGGAGTCCCTTCGTGGGTTCAGATTAGACTACTTGCGGTCACAGACGGGTCGTGAACACAGTATACGTTTCAGAAAGTTGGAGCGGAATAGAAAGTCAGTGTAGCACGCAAATCTAGGTTTACTTCGCTTTGCGAATGTCATTTCCAACGCCATCGATCCGGTGGACGCATGAGCGCATTATTCGAGGGCTCGAACTTCGCTCGGATTATGAAACAAAAAATACGTGGAACCCTTTTTATAAGCGGGTGGATTTGAGCGAAGTTTCTTTGGGCGCCCCGGCGCGGCGCGCCCCACTCGCGACTACGCCGCTACGACTAATTGTTTGACGAAAATAAATGATTCCCTAAAACACAAGCAAACGAGACTTTTGCGTTTCGTAATTTTTTAACGTTAATTCCATTCAAATTTAGGAAAATGTAATTTGATAAACATCACAACACGGAATTAGATTTTTTATTGTATAGTCGTTATTATTTTGTAAAACACTAAAAACGCAATAATCGTACATAACGGCAACACTAATTAAGTTGCCGCTTCAATGTCTTTTTCATAACAAAAGCGTCACGCATACGCGTACGTATCTAAAGCGATAGTTAATTAAAAAATTGTTAACAAGTTTTTATGGTGCAATAAATAAGCTTCTCGCAAGCAGACAGATAGGAAAAATTAATTAACTCGTATTATGTGTAAACATAAAGCCATCTAAAACGTGATTGTTTGCACGCACGCCGGCGTCACGTAGCACGAACGAGTCACAAATACCATGAGTTCACGGTTGTTACACGTACATTTTAATATATTTTCAGTGAGGTTTAACGCTTAAACTTTTTCATTCGAACGATAACGTTGGGCGGATAAAGAGTTGACGACGTAACGCGACATCGGCACAGACATGTTTAGGATGCGTGAAAATTGAATTTAAATTCACAGTACTAAGGAATCATGACATAATAACGGCTTAGAACACACTGACGTCATCACGCTATATATTTGCCTAAACTTTTTGTTTTGAGAAGTTAAAAACTGACCAAACAACTTGCATGATGTAAAATAATTAATCTTTATTATCGGCAGACATAGTCGAAAAAGCTATTAATAGAAGGTAGTATAGGGCCCGTGTGACTCCTACGTAGCTCTTAATATTTTACCCAATGTAATATTTAATTACATGTACGGTGTCAGAAGACGTAGATGTATTAATACATTTAAGTCTATCATGGAACACTTTAATGTATGCAAAATGGGTCGGTAAGCCTGAAAATCCTTTAGTAATTCACCGGGCTTACTCCATTAAATTATCACACAATTCAGGAAAACCATTAAGATATTATGCTGCGGGTACATTTTTAACTCGACATGAACAACAGTGAAATTTACACGGTTATTTTTTTGTTTTGTTCCAGCTACAAGTTTTTCGCCACCTAACGCGAACACAACAACTCTTTATTCGCGTAAAACGTTCTCGTTCTTACAATACTACAATTCGGTTATGATGAATATTTAAGCTAGTACTCCACATACAATAGCCGGCAGGTCCTTAAGCCAAATTTATCTTTAACCTCTCTTATTCTACGCAAAGCATTCACTTTTATATACAGCCGGAATTTCGCTGCGAATTATAGTTTAATTTCATACCGCTTTATTTACTTCTTGTAGCTCAAGTTTAAGTTTCTCGAACAAATTCAGTTACTTTGGTTCTTTAGAACATTTAAAGTAATATTTTATTAAGACTTTTATGATTACATGGACGGCTTTCAGACGCGCTTTAAATACATATTTATTATGACTAACTTACTTAATGTACTTACGTACATTTTAACGTGTTGATTACATAATACATTGTAAACATCAACATATTTTTCCTAGTAAGCCGTTCAATTTAAACCCTGTGTATGCAGTAAATATTTGCGTATCAAATTGTCACCGGCGGGTTGCAAAACAGCGTAGCCACGCGAGGTTAATCTGTCTTCATTTCCTATCTATCAGAATCGCAGACGGGCTTGAAACGAATTGTAAAGCATTAGCCGCTATCGCGCCTTTGAAAAATGATTTTATACCACACCTCACCACCGTCTTTCTCTGTTTACTTTGCTATAAGCGCTATCTATCGTCGTTAATGGCTTGCGTGCGCTATTTCGTGATATCCGTTTATAAATTTTAAAGATTCGGCTATGTATAGATAAGGGGAGGTAACAATAGCGCGCCGATTGCCACATGAGTGATTACCGTAAAAAACGCGAACGCTCGCATTAATTAACGCGATATATTGCCATCTGAATAAATAACGGTGTGACGTTAGTACAATCGTAAAAAGAATCGTGTTCGTTGTTAGAGTATCCGGTCGCAAACCGCGGGTTCAATGTTACCCCAGATACATGCATGTTTAATATCAAATCTGCAGTATCATCGTACACAAAGTGACCATTTATGAGGCGCCCTCAAAACAATAGGATAGTTATCTCAGCATTCGAGAGGTCTGTCGGACGATGTGAATTTTAATTACATTTTTACGATACTAAAACGGAGGCTTTTAAGTATGTAAAGGGTTGAACCCTCATTGGAACTAATGCTTCCGGCGGGCGCATACAAAAAATATGACCTCCTACGGCCACCTTCAAAGGGATATGTAGGGTAGACAGTTTTTTCAATAGACAATATTGTACTCTTTGTATGGTCAAAAGGATTTTTTAATCATTATGTTTAGAAAAGTAGGGTTAGGAGCTTTATACGTCTTAAGATTTTACGAGTTGCAGATACATATTATTTCTATTATATTTTGCGACTTGTTGATAAGTATTTTCATCAAGTCATAAAATCATTAAAATAAAACAAACATTAAAAATGACACTATTACGAAACTAGAGCCAACGTCCCTTGCTTATTATAAATCATATGAAGGGAATTAAGCGACTCGAAAGGGCGCACTAAAAACAAATGATTGCGAATGCTCCAGTGATCACGAAAACACCATAAAAAGACAAAAAATATTAAACGTAAAAATGAAAACCGACAACAACAATGAATCCTGGCTTTCCATAAATAACCGAGCAGGCTTTCGTTACGGATGTGGGTAGATTTTAAGAGTTTATATAGCATTCGAAGCCTGCCCAAATAACGAGAGAAAATTTGAATTATGAGATTTAGTAAGCGCTTCTGTTTCGCGCGTGTGAATAGATTTTAACATTTGAATTGGTGAGGGCTTAATCCGACCCCGTATCGATATATTGACCGAGAGCGATTAGTATGCGAGTCGACGACTTGTTTTTACGCCGCATTTTTGCGAAAGGGCTTATAATGATATCGTCAAGGGGAGATAAGCTTTAACGTTTCCTTTACAACGTCAGATTCAATTGAGATTCTTTTATAGGTAACGTAATTAAAGTTTATTTTAGCTCGTCAATAAATTGTGCAATTATATTTCTGTTTTGCTCACCTATTACTTGTAAACGCAGTTTCTTATAAAGCATTTTAAAATGTATATCTCTTATATTATGAAGTTTGTTTTATTTCAAAAAAATATAACAGAACAGCATCCATGAAATTGAAATCTCTTAACGGGCAAGATTTCATAGCCATCTTTCCATAGCATTAAGTCTTGCACGACATCAAACTGTCGCATTCCAAGCTCATCGTTTCTTATCGAAGCAGCCGCCATTACATTTCTTATATAGCTCTTTATGTGTCCCCGACGGGCAGTAATAATCTGCATTGTCGTTTACATGGACAATATTTTTTCATTCCTCGCAAAACAACTATTATGCCTCGCCGTCGGCAGTAGCATTTGATATGACACGTTGTTACATATATTTTTTTATTCGAACCATATGCTTCTAGAGTTACTGCTGTGCACTACGTTTTAAACGTTATCTTTTTGGTGTTATAAAATATTTTAAAACGTAATTTTTTGGTCTAATTTCTAACATACGCTCAGAAATATGAGTTCAGAATAAGCTAAGCATATCAAACTAAATCGGATGATATTTAATAATACATAGAGCGATTACGAAGTGCATCGGACACGCGAGCATCAGATAGCAACATTTATTGTACCCGTATACTCTTATCTTCTTACGGGGAGGACTGCATTTGATCCAATTTGCCAATACAATCGGATCTCGGTATTGCAGTGGCAACTGGCATTATCTCCTACGGCGGGCAGTGGTCTCTAATGCGATCGTGATCTTCCACTGTAACCGTTCCCGACGAACTTAAATCTCGAAAATCTCGCCACTACATGCATTAAACGTTAGCATTTTATTCACGATACTTAGTGTACTACATGAGATACAGAAAGTTTATATTTAATTAAATTAGAAGCTTTTGAGACACTATATTTATTTTTTGAAAATCGAATAGAAATTTTGTTATTTTAAAAAGTAAAAATAATAAATTATATATAGGTAATTCTTTTTAATGTATCTTCTGTATCATATTTATGTTCAAGTGTATATAATAAAGTGTTTAATAAATAAATAAATTACGAAGAGGTACTCAAATAAATAAATGTGAAATTACACTCACTTTAAAATGCGCCCACAACAAAACACTACTTCATTCGCATTCGCCAAGCCATCGATTTAAAGGGGAGCGTTTTAAAAATGTATAAGCTTTAAGGGACCGCACACATGATAATTCGAAATCCAATCGAAACCCGTCGGGGCGTCTTGGGAAATCCTCCAAGGTGAAAGGGCACCGGACACTGGAAAATCTGCCTCCCTCCCTGATAAGATTGTCCAGTGCAACTCCCAAAACGCGGAGGGATTGAAAACTTGTACCGAAACGAAACCGACACACTATCCGCCGGGATCAATATATTCCAAAATATTATATTTCCTTTTTCCGTTACCTTTAAGTCCTTATGCTCTTTGATGGAATTGCTTTTTATTCACGTAAAGTTTAATAATCGTTCAAAATATGCTATAAGATATGCGAAAAAAAAATTGTAAACAATATAATATACTTATATGTATGTCTAATCTTAAATTTTGCTGACTTTTAAGACATTATTACTTTAAACTATTAATCAAATTTTAAAGTTCCTACACTTCAATACTCAGAAATGTGTAGCCTGAAAGTATTAAGATTCAGCGATAAGTTTACATTCCCAGTAATGACGTTCGATTGCACCTCTTAACGTTTCTAATTTCCTGGTACTTTAATGTGGTTAGCACAATTTCCGAAACTATTATTATCTTAGAGGTGGTTCTTCAATCTGAGACGGTATAATAATAGTGAATAAGATTTTTAGTATAGTTTAAATACTGTTTTCTATCTATTAGATAAAATAATTACTTTAATTCCATAATTTTTCACTTATTTACACATCTATCTATCGTCTCTCATATAGTAGTAGAATATTATAATTAATAACTTATTCTCACTACACAATTTTAACCTAGGCCAGAAATTTCCAGAAGGAAAACTTTATAGAATTAATTAAGGCTTTATTTCACAAAAATTATAATAATTGGGGAACCGTAGTAGAGCTTTGAGGTCCGAAAATTTATTCGTGTTTTTTTTAACGTTTGCTTGTTGCATGCAGTTGAATTACGTTTTTTTGTTTGATGCTTGTATAATTTCAAGCCACTAATTTTGAAATTAAATTCCCGCAAAGCCAGACATAATATTATGAAACTAAAAATTTAAATTCATTTGCTTCCTTTCTGTAATAATTCAATTTGTTAATTCAACAGCAGTTTGGAACGTGGACTCGAGAATGTTTGAGTAATATTTGTTCTTCATATTTATCAAAATCGAACTTAATAAGATTTCTAATAAATTGAGGGGATGCGCAGAAATAAGATAATTTACTTCGGAAACTTTGCACTGCGTCTTGAATATAGAGCAGCTGAAACAAATATAATAATTTTTCAATGTTCCCCGCTTAAATGTTGGTACTATTTTACTGCGAAGTAAAATATTGTTTTAATAATTCATTATATATTTAAACAGGAAGTACTAACAATTTTTATATTATCAATATCAACGAAAAACATTTTAAAGATAATATGTAATACTATTACTCGTACATCCTCTTAAAGAAATTCATTTTGAAATATAGGTATTTCTAATAAATCAAAAAAGTCATTACTTTAACATTAAGAAGTCAAAGTAACATAACTCAATAGTTCTAACTTAATATTCTTCTAGTAAAGTTGGAAGTTCTTAAAAATTTAATAAGATTTCAAACGGAGGAAATTTCTAGATGTGTCTCAGAAGATAGTACACGTTCTAAGAATGGGTTTAATTTCAAAACTTAGAGTCGATCGACGCTCCGCGAATTCGTCGCCATTTATCATTAGCTTCATTTATTTTTGCGCCTCCGAGGTATGATTTATCGCACCGAGGCTAGCAGCGTAGGTTTGTTTTTGCTAGGAAGATATTAATCGTTATCATGCGCGTGCCACCCGTCGTTTGTTATCGTTACAGTGGCACCGCCCATTAATTATCAATGAACGTCCGGCCACGCTATGATGAAGGTAGCGCTATGCTCTAAGCCTTGCCAGGTGACAAGGCTACTCAACCCTTTTTAAGCCGCCGCATTTAACACGCGGTGTCCGATGTCATAAAAGTGTCCGGCTCGGATACCTTCGTGCGTCGACGTTAACGCCCCCGATTAACTTGTATCTTCCCCGCCCGTATTAAAATTAAATAAAGGCTTTTATCCCGTTCTCGTATAAAAATTCGGAAAGATCGACGCTTTATATTTTCGGAGTGAAAGCTTAATAGCTTTAGCTTTCAGATGTCTGAAAACAATTTCCATTTGTTGAGGAAACATCGAATGTGAAAAAACTACATGTTACATTTCATCCAATCCATATACGTACTGCACCAAGCTTTCAAATCGATTGCGCTATATTCTGTTGACACAACAAATGTTACGTGTATCTTATGTAGTTTTTGCACGACAAGCCAGAATTGTACCGAACGTTCCGCTGCACCCTTTATGTCGACTCTATCACTAATGTAAATTAATATTTCATCTTTTAATTTGATAACTACAGCTGAAACAATCGACTTTAAACTTATCTTAAATATGAATTACGTTTAATGAATGACAAACTGAAAATCGAATGGCTTAAATTTTTATCAGAACGAAGTTAGTAATGGTACTACAACAGATATCAAGAGATTTACAAAATTTATTTAAATCTGAAAAATGTGTCAAAGTATGAAAAATATTGATGAAAATAGAAATTGGTTTTTAATAACTCATCAGCCGGTGCTGCCATCTGGCGGGCGGCGAGCGGCGAGAGGCAGGCGTGACGTATTGATAGATGGCATTAGTCGTGCTTGATTGATTGACGTCTCCGCTCCGATCCTCACACTATTTACATTTAAACGCTTAAATTTATAAAAATGCTTCATTCTGTAGCATTACTTTGTAGGACACGTAGCTAGAATACGCTAGCTTATTTAAGATTGGCGCTCGACTGCTTTATAATTTTTTTTAAGACAGAACAGCTTCTTTCGGATCTATAGATTATTAAAAAAACGTAAAAATAAAATTCCAAAAAACAAATTAATACATTCATTAATCAATCAACAAATTAAGTCAAACAAAAATGGAAAACGTTAATACTTTAAAGTGTCATACCCAAATACAATTTACTGTCAGATAGCATCGAATTAAGCCATCACGAAATTCATATCCATAAACATTATCATTAAGGAACTAATATTAACAGGTTTAAGATCGATTTGAAACTGAAGGTGGTCTAATTGAAGACGGGTTAGGGTTGAGCGCAATTTCAGCGATTAATGATGCGCGCATAATCCAACTAAGCAGGGTCTGAGCGCGGAGACTGTACTATGTGTTCTCGAACGTTTGTGTACTTATATTAAAGTAGTCCTTATATCACTCCTGGTCTCTGTGTTGTAACTTCTTGGTGGAATTTTATTTAATATTTAATTCACACAATTAGATCACTTTTACAGTACAGTTTACTTAGCATTGATAACCATTAAAGTTTGAGTTATAGACCTAAGAATTTTAATTTCCAGTATTTAGATTATTGATGCATATAACTTAGGACTTTCTATGAAATTATAAATCTTGGCACTAAAATATAAGTGATCGTTTTATAAATAATACCAAAGAATATGTTATCAACTTTAAATGAATACTTACATTATAAAAAAATTGTTATGACATTTTACATAAATATCTACATTATTAAAACATTCGAGTTACCATAGTAAAGCCACAAGAAACGTCCCTTCATTAAGTATGCATATACGTGTATAAGTATACTATACTATCGTGGTTTCATTATTTCTCACTTCTGCCGTCATTACAACTTTGATGGCTCGGGATAGTTCATATCCGTGTGAATTACGAGTTAACTTTAAATATTTTGCCTGCTTACTCGGCTCGAAGTTTCATTCGACTGTGATGTGTTTAATCGATGTCTCGCATCTTATCTTTGAAAATTAGTTAAACTTTGATTATACGGTTCGCGTCCGAAATCGATTAGGAGCTAAGTGGTAAATTCAATTTTATCATTTTCAGCGAGCTTGCTTTAATTTAAGTGTCGCGAGAAATGAACGATGTAACACGGCTTAAGGATGTATTTAAAATACTTATTTTACGTAAAGTTAAATTCCTAATAAAGTAATGAACACTTCAGAATCTAATAATAAATTATATACATTAATTCGGCAGTTTTATTTATATGCAAAACAGAACCTGAGGGTGTTCAAACAATATTGAGAGGATGATATGAAAATACATCCATCTTACGTCGCAAATGCCTCCTTAAATTAACAACACAAATAATCCATCCAAATTTTACATAACACAACCAGTTCATTTCGTGTTTGCGCACTTTATCACGAGCTAACATTTACAAAACAATTGAGTCTGAGTAAGAGAAAATCCTCTCGACAAACACGTGTGTCTACTTAAGAATCTTATCGCGCCATTGTTTTCTATAAGCGCATATAAGATTACTCAAATACAATTTAGTAACCAAAATGGCTGCTTAAAGAACAAAGGAAAATTAGCGTTTATATGTGAAAATGTTTGCGAGGACTCGGAGAGCATCAGGTGACTGTATTTGCTTGTTCTTGAGATAGTCAGATACGCGATTTAATGTGCCGTAAACGCTCGCTGGGTGAGCCGCTATTATCCTTACGTTGAAATATTAAGACGTATCTTCGAGATATTTTTTGGATTTCCATATATTTCGCCTCAATTGAGAAGGCTTTTTGCGCTTCGAGGGATCGAATGTGTTCAATCAATTACGCGAATTACGCGCAATTTTATTTGATAGAGTGGATTACGTTTGGGAAAATTAGATAGTTCGTCCAGTGACACGTATATGTTTCGAATGGGAAAATCTTTTTTGTAGCAATCGCGTGCCAGACCTTTATCAAGCTGTCACACGAGGTGTTTTCAGTTGTCACTTACATTGCAGTGAGCTTTTATACGTATCAAATTCGATTTAAATAAGAATCTATTTTTAGCTCGTGAATAAGTTAATTCTATGCATTATAAAATTTTTTTTTTCGGTATTTAAAATTTATTTCTTTTACTAAAATACTAAGTTC